>JAPKLX010000027.1:2089591-2106549 GCA_026898415.1 Leonotis leonurus
TCCGTACCCGCGAACTAAACGGGTAGCACTTTTAAACCACGAACGTATCCGCGGGTACGAAATGGCCACCAAACCCGCGAATAATCGGGCGGATACCCGCGGGTTTCGGGTATCCGCGGGCGGATTGCCATCCCTATACACATGTCAATATCTTTAATGGATAATTAATTAAAAAACGTAGACATGCTTTGGCATTTTAACATGAGTGCAAAATGAAAGTTAATATAATTAGTTATTAGGGCATCCCTGGGAAGCTGCTGCTGGTCCTCCACCCATGCATGCATGTATAAAGAGACCTACCACCTAATAAAATTAATCTGCAATACATATATATATATATGCATGAATCATGATTAGGTCTAATTAATTAATTTAGTTTGTGTAATAAAAAAACAATAAAGTGTTTATATATATATATAAGATGAGGTAGCATTAATTCTTTTTAATATTATTAATTAATTTGGCCTTCTTCAATTCATATATAGCTGATCATTCTATAGTACACAACTAACTACAGATAGATAGATATTAGATAGCCACTGAGTGACTGCTCTCCCTACATCTTGGCAACTTGGTTTCTCTCATCTTCTTCAACTCCTTCACAACCAAACCAACGTTGTAATAATTGAATACAGACATATTTTCGCAGCGGCAGTGTGAAAGGAATCCTATTGTATATACGTTTATGAATATAATAATATATAGTTATGGAGGAAATTGGTGTGGAAGCAGCATTCCATTCGTCCCAACTTTCAGACGCGACTGCGGCGGGAGCTCATTGGTCGAACTTGCAGCAGCAGGTTTTTTTCTTCTTCTTTTTTATTTTTTTGGATAATTTTTTGGATGTTATCCACACCACCACTCACTCTTTATTCGTTTTATTTATTGCTGTGATGATTATTTTTTAGTGTTTATCCTTCCTTTCGCCTCATTATATAAGCCTGCTGCCTATTAGGGTTTAATTGATTTTATATACTTAATTCTGGGATTGGAAGGTTAGAAATTCTTTGTCTTCGGTTGGAATTTGTTATGAAGGCTTTATTATTAATACTTAAAGGGGAAGGATATGAAATATAGAATTATATATGATTGGCATTTTAGTTGAAGCTATCACTCATTCACTTGTTCAAATTTCTCTAAATAAATGTAATAATATTGTCGAGTTCATGTTTCTTGAATAATTTAATCTATCAAAAACTCCGATTGAGGAAGCTCCATTAAGGATGTTCTTTTAAGTCCTAAAGCTGTTTAGGAAAAAATTAAAAAGCATAAAAGCAAAGGAAAAAACTGAAAAAATGAAGGTATGGACCTTTTCTGTCCTGTTCAGTCTGTTTTTATTATTACTTTATAAATGGTCCAAGTTCGTTTCATCAACTGGCTTAATCATGTTGAGCAATTAAATATTCAAAATATTTCTTACTTGAAGATTCACATTTCATGCTGTTATACTTCTTTTCTATATTAAATTATTAAAAGAAAACATATCACTCACCTTTCTGTTTCTATTTGCCCTTATTCTGATGTTTCCAGAGCCTGGTCTCATTGCATATGGTAAACAAATACTATAAATCCAGTTTTATTATGACATGGTAACATATCTCTTATTTTATTGTGAACTTGATTCAGTAGTGTCTTGGTTGATTTTGATCATCTCAGTCTCAGATGAAAATGGATTTGAGAATTTCATGAATGATCAAATCTTGATTATCATAGATTCAAAATATAAAGATTTTGTGCATTATCATTTTTTACTTTGTGACCTACTGGGCTGACAATCGAATCGGGTTAGTCTTTATTAGGTTGTTAAGGTCAAATTTGAACTCAATCTATTAAGAATATAGTAAATTTGAATCTGAACCGAAATGATTTTTTTGTCTTCGAATTGTCTCGACACAATAATGATCCAACCTAATAACAACCCAATAAATTAATGATAAATAAATTAGTAACAAATTTATACGATTTGGAATACGGGCGACGTTTCTCTATAATGTATACAGGAGGCGATAGGGGAATGAAAATATCAAATATGAGATATAAAGAGTGAACAATGAATTCTAATTATGCTAAAATATTTTATCATTGATAACGATAAATAATAAATTTATATATTTCATGTAATTTAAACTGATCCGATAAGGATTTAAATACAATACGGATCAACCTAAACCCATCAATTTCGTGTCACTTTAGAAAATTGGTGAAAGATATTGATCCTAAGCACTTCTAAGGCTTAAATTAAAATTGGAAAATGTGAAATTCGGAATCTGGTAAAAGTAATAGAAGATGGCTTGGTGCAGCAGCAGGGAGAAATCAAATTTGAAACTACCTCTAACTACCTACTCAATAGTTTCTTTGCCTTGGATAAAAGAAATAAGAAAAGAAAAAGAAACCTAGTTGTTTGCCAAAATAGGGAAAATTCCAAGAGAATTAAAAAGCCTGGACTGTGTTGCCAGCTATTTATAACACCTCTTCTTCCTACCTGTTATCTGCATTCTCTGCTTCCTTCCATTCTTCCATCATTATTCTTCTTCTTCTTCTTCAACATGAAGGGAAAATCTGCACTAGAAATTGAGAAACTGAATGAGCCTCAATTGTCAGGGGCTTACATCCGCAGCCTTGTTAAGCACTTATCCTCTTCAAGAACCAAAGATTCATCCAATTCCATAGACCCCAAAAGCTTACTTGTGACTAGTTATGATGAGAAGCAAGAAAAACCCCATCAACCACCACCAACTCCACACAAGAAGCAAGTGAGGAGAAGGCTGCATACCAGCAGGCCTTACCAAGAAAGGCTTCTGAACATGGCTGAGGCAAGGAGAGAAATTGTCACTGCCCTCAAGTTTCATAGAGCAGCTATGAAGCAAGCTAGTGAGAAACGGCAGCAGCAGCAGCAGGAAGTGGAGATGGAAACGGAAATAAGTCCTCAAACTCAGCTGTTCTCTTTAGAAAAAGAAGACAATTTCTCCTACTCAACCACCTCCTATTCTTCCTATTCTTGGGCTGTTTCTCCAATTGCACCACCACCTGTTCAAGAAAATTTGAACTTTCCACTGCCTAGCCAAGCCCTTGGCCTCAACCTAAATCTTCAAGATTTTAGCAACTTGGATTCCACTTTCAACTGCAGCTCAAACCCATCATCAATCTACTCATCCTCATCCCCATCAACCTCTTCCTCTCTTTCAGCCACCACTGATGGAGCTCCATGCATGGGATCAGTGACACCCTCAGCCGCGGAGTTGGGAGATTCCGGGCTGCATGCTGTCATGGATGCTGAGGAGATTGCAGAGATTAGGTCAATTGGGGAGCAATACCAGATGGAGTGGAACGATACTTTGAACTTGGTGAACTCAGCCTGGTGGTTCAAATTCTTGAAGTCCATGGAAATCACCCCTGAGAATCAGAGTGGTGAGGGCACTGCAAACTTCCCTTTTGATGAAGTCATGGAGTTCCCGGCCTGGCTCGACGCCAAAGACGCCTATTTTCAGCACCATTACTTCGAAGATCATGCTCTGCCGTGGTAAGAGCTACTTTAATCCCTTCTGTTATTTAATACACCTCTTGCTTTTCTTCTGCTGTGATATGCTTTCTTGAACTAATGCATAATACAATTATACATTTTCGTTGTCTTGTTTTTCAAAAACTGCAGCATGGACATTGAAGAAATAGAAGCGATGGATGGTGACTGGTTAGCCTAAGCTAAGAAAGATTGATTAATTGTTCTTTCTCCGCATACTGATCAAATAGCCGGTAGCCTCCTCTCGTCTTCCTTTGTGCTCAATTGCACCAGAAACTTATATTTTCTTGTTCTATATATATATATATATATATATTGGCAATAAAACTTGTGTGCCTGTGACTGTAACGAACAGGCAACCCAATTTTTGTTGATTGAAGTTGTAATATATATATAAATTGTAGTATTTCCTAGTCACAGTAGTCCCATTCTGAGGCTTGATGTATGTAGTCAAGTCAGAAGAAATTTGGTGTTTACTACTCCCTTATTTCACCCGTGAGCTAATTTATTATTATTGCAATAACTGGGAAAGAAAAGGGTATGCAGATTATATGAATAAATGGCTATTCCAGCTTCTGTCATATTTGACTAGTATATAAGAACAAAAATTTTGGGTTTATCTTCATTTCACTTCACTTCCTTAATTAGTTGGGCAAACATTTTCTTGAAAAGTTTCATAATTTACCACTAATTGCTCCACTAATTTGAGGTACTCCTTTAGTTATAAATGCATATTAGTGTTGGTTTCTTGATTGCTTCTGTGAGGAACAACTACTCTTTACTGTTCCTAAAGAAATCCAACCACAACCACAACTACTCTTTACTGTTATGAATCTTTCTTTGAGCCTTCAATCATGCATTTAATCGAACTTTAAGCTAAAATAACTAATTATTTTTTTTAAAAAAAAATTTGAATATCAAACGAGCCGAACTGAAGCTCAAACTCAAAAATAATCTTATCAAACATTCCACAACTGAGGTCGAACTCAATAATTACATTTCGAGACGAGCTCCAAAACTCTAGTATTCTAAACAGTCCTTGGGCACATATCTAAAAGAGGCATAGAAACGCACATATCTAAAAGAGGCATAGAAACGTAGACAAGTTCTTGTCTATCTCCAATTCATCAATGGCTGTAATGACCTCATTTCTTGCACAAGAAAAGACCAAACCAGAAAGAAGAAAAGAATCTAACAGAATAGGCCTTCTCTTTGTGAAGTGTTGGATGGTTAAAACTTAAACAAGACAAGCATGTCAGAAAAGAAAACAAGAAACAATCTGAACTAAACGAAACTCTATGCATGTCTAAAAATTCCCCTGAGGCTGAGGGTACCGGTCGACGCAGTCGAGCCACGGCCCCTGCGACGGCCTCTTTGCCTTCCTCAACGACTTCCACACCACGCTGTTGCACTTGAAACCCGACCCGAATGACAGCTGCCACACCCGATCACCCCTTTTCACCTTCTCCTTCGCTTCCAAGTAGGCCAGCTCGTACCATACGCTGCTGCTGGAGGTGTTGCCGAATCTGTGCAGCGTGGCGCGCGACGCCTCCAGATTCTCGTCGCTCAGCTTCAGATTCCTCTGCAGCTCATCCAGCACCGTCTTGCTCGCTGCGTGCACGCAGAAGTGCTCGAACGCCAGCTTGTAGTCCGGTATGTATGGCTTCTCCGCCTCCGACCTCCCGCCGCCGCCGCCGAACATCATCTTCCACACCAGGGTTGAGAAGAAGAGCAGCTGCTCCGACAACGGCAGCACCAGCGGCCCCAGCGTCGTGATGTTTGTCTTTATCGCGTCGCCGCCGATCTCCACCAGATCCTTGCAGATCTTCAGCCCCTTGAACTTCTCGCTGTCTTCTTCCTGGTACAAGCTCCTGCAATTTTTTTTTCAAATTTCGGATCTCAATTTCTACGATCTCGTCAAAATTGGCGAAAATCGAGCTGCGAATGTTGAAATTGGGGGAGTGAATTGGAGTTTGGCACAAATTTTCCTCCAATTTTGTCATAAATTGACCTAAATCGATCAGCAGATTTTGAAATTGGGGGAGCGAATCGTAGATGGAAACCTAACCTGAAGCTGCGGTCATCGGCGCCCTTGTGTATGCGGACGATGTGTTCGAGGCTGTACTTCGCGCGGCGGAAGTCGCGGCGGCGATTGGAGAGGAGCACGGTGGAACAGCCCATGCGGAAGTAGCAATTCGGGATGAGCATTGATCTCTCCTTCCCCGGGTACCAGTTAAACCCCACCATCTCAGTGCTGACGACGACGGCGTAGTTGTTGGGGTTAGCCTGAAGCATGTCGCGGGCGAGGTCAAGGGCGATGCCGGTGGCGCTGCAACCCATACCGCCGAGGTTGAAGCTGAGGATGTTGCCCCGCATCTTGTAGTGATTGATGATCATGGCAGAGAGGGAGGGGGTGGGGTTGAAGAGGCTGCAGTTGAGGACGAGGACGCCCACGTCCTTGGGGCGGAGGCGCGTGCTAGCAAAGAGCTCGTCCAACGCGCCAAAGATCACCGTAGCAGCTTCCCCCCGACCCTCCTTCATGGTGGCCGTGTTCTCCGACGACCCTATCGATTTCGGGAGGTAGGTCTCGTCGCCCAATCCAGAGGAGTCGAGGATTCGCCTCTGGAACTCCAGGCTCGCCTCGTCGAATTTACCCGATTTTCGGACTAGCTCTATGAACTGCTCCTTCGTTACCTGCATGCAACAAAATTAGGGTTAATATAATACTCGTTCCGTCTCGTTAAATACGTTTCCTTAATATTCGTATCAAAACATATTTAACGGGACGAATGAATTATTATATACTTGTTTCAGCATGTTTATCAATTTCATACAGTTAAATTATCATTCTGTATCACCGGAGCGTGATCTCGACGCAAGAATTTCGAATAATTAGCATCATCTTTATTGATAAAAGAAATAAGGATTTTACTATTAAAAGAATAAAGAGTGTGTATTTTGTTATTTAAAGAACTAGAAACGTTGAGAGCCATAGTCAAGACTTTGGTATAAATTTACTAAAATTCAACTGACTACAGTAATTTTTTAGGTTATATAATGGTAAAAGCAGAATTTTTATTTTGACAAATACTAATTGAAATAGGTTAGACCAAATTTATTTGAAATTTTCCTAGATGCATCAATCTAAAAATTCAAACCATTTTTTCTTTAACCGTCAACAAAATTGTTAACCTTGACATGTAAAGGGCAACCAATCGTATGTTAAAATTCAATTAATTTATACCAAAACAAATTACTTCCTCTCTCTACTCTAGAACAACATTTTTACTATACCAAAACTATTTAATTTCTATATATAGCAATAGCACTTCTTATTCAGACAAGTAAACATACAACCGCTTCAAGCGTGACACAATAAAACCAAAAAAGGAAAGGTGACTATACCATGAACGAACCGAATGAGATAATATACTATTTAATGGTAATAATTTCTATTACATTAGCATAATTAAAATTTAAGATTTAAAGTATATATAAAAAAATTACATATATTACATTTCAAGCTATTAATTATGTAAAATATTATAATTTTATCAATGCAATAACCAACGCCTAAGAATGCTCTAAAAAAATATCAATATCAATTCAAGAAAAAAAAAGAAATTCAAAATTTTAAAAAAGAAAAGAAAAACATGCATACCTTCAAATCATCAGTAGGTTTGTAGCAAGCAAAATCGATGAGATAAATAGAGCGTGGGCGCGACAGAAAGTAAACCCAGGGCGTGAAGACACATAGTGCTAGGAAAGCAACGACGGTGGCGACGTCGTAATCGGCGGTGGTGTCCCCGATCCTCCGCCACACCTCCTCCCTACTGAGGCTGCCCATCTCCGCCCCAAACAGCACCACTAACGGCGGCACCGTCGCGAGGTATATCCCCTGATTAATCAAGTAATGGTACCCCAACTTCGCGTACTTGAGGTTAACGGAGTTAACGAACTCCGGCAGCCGCCGCCGAACCCTAACGGAAAACGTCATCGAGCCGGACGACTCGACGCCGCGGTTAACGATTTCCGTCGATAGGAGGTCGTGCTCTCCTGCCATATCAAGAGATGGTTTTGGATGAATTATTGAGGTTTCTAATTTTTCTTTTAATTCTTTTTTTTTTTTTTGGGTAGAAGATTTTGATGTGTTATTGAATATTGTTGGATGATTATTGAGATGAGAGAGTGGCATATATTTATGGTAGTTGGGGGATTTAATGGAGACACCAAAGTTAGTTGGTCAGCCTTCAAAACTGCCATTAATTTCATGCATTTATGATAAGTGGTTCGAAAATTTTCTTTTTTTCCTTCTGGCAATTTCTTATAGAGATTGGACTTCAATTCATCTATTTTTTTGTGGTTGATTCTCTAATTTTATTCTTCTTTTAATGATGATATAATTATATTCAAGAAAATATTAATTGGGAAAAATAAAAAAATATATATAGATATTTAGATCCTAAACTAGGTTGTGCAAAAATTAATTAATAATGACATTTTAATTTAGCTTAGCAGGTAAATGCTGTATATGCGTATTTTGTATGTAATCATATCATGCATGTGCTTAATTATTTATTTTATTAATATTTCATTAATGTAGTACAAATCATAACTTAAATATTAATTTATTTAATTTATTACATGATTATATTACAAATATCTCTAGCTTAATTTTTAGAAAAGGTTAATTGCTATATCCTTGTGGTATTAATTAATTAATGTTCTTTAATTTCATAGAAGTATATACTAAAACCAACGAATTCTAGTTGTGTCGGTTGTTTATTGATTTGCTGCATTCAATTATTTTAATAGCATGTGCATGTGTGGGAGCACATATTACACTAAACCTAATTGATTTGAAGTTTTGGATGTAATATAATAGATTTAGTAACACATAAAATAAATATATTGTTTATACCCTTATTCCAATGTAAAATCACTGTTGCTAAAGATATATATGACGTGGAGCACATTAAATATGGCCGGATGGTGTTGACTTATCTCTTGATTGTATTTCTATAGACATTATAATGTTGTCCAATTTGGTCAACGGATTGAATTATACTGGTTCGCTTCTCGTGGTGAGGATAACTTAACGTTTAACGTTTTTATAGTAAACGTGTTACATCAACATGCGAGAAAAATAATTTTCATTTTTTAATTAATTTTATTATTTTATATTGAACGATATCAAACTATACTTTAAACATTTATGATACGTGAATTTATGATACGTGAATGTAGTAACCTCGCCCACGGAGGACGAGTGAACATTTTCGATCAATATAGTATAAGTCGTTCAACTACTAGAGTTCCACGAAATTATTAGATTGAATGGGAATAAAATTAAATAACAATCATTAATAGTTTAACGAACTATTTCACAAAGAAAACCTAATTTATTTTGGTTGGCTCTACATGGTTTACAATATTTTTCTACAGAGTTAGGTACATGACTCGATAACATATGTAATTATTGGTCTAAAAAATGTAAATGAATACTTGTGGCTAAAAATTTAAGATTAAAAGTTTGCATAAATTTTTTTATATATTTACCAATAAAAAATATCACATAGACTAATGCATCATGACTCACAATCATAAAAATATGGGAAATATAAATTTATTTATTTCTGATTTAGGAAAAAATATATTCTTCAAATTGATGACAAGTGTCCAATACGCTGGCGCAGTAATTAATTAGTGACACGTGGGACCAAAGGTATATGTTATTTAATTATGTATTTCTAATTCTTTTTAGTTTTTTAATTGAATTTACTACAAATAAATTAGGTTTTGAGAGATAGGCCCAGCCCAGTTTTTCAGTCCAATCCACATTCCATGTTTTGGGCCGACCTTATATTTTAGTACTCCCTCTGTCCCAATAAGCTTGGCACAATTCCCTTATTGGGATGTCCCAATAAGCTTGGCACTTTCCTAAAATAGCAAAATTTATCCCTTTAAAAAGGTGTGGACCCTACCACCTTTATCACTCTTACACTACTTTATACACTATCCTTAATAACCGTGCCCAAAAGTTTTGTGCCATGCTTATTGGGACGGAGGGAGTATGAAATAATGTACAAATAACCAAGAGGCCAGAAATCATAGGGGCCCTTAATTATACTAAACTATTTTATAGGGATAAAAGCTAAAATATTAAATTAATAAGTAAAAGAAAAAAAAAATCACTTAAAAGTAAAAAAATAAATTAATTTAATTTTAAAAATAAAGATAAAATATACTCCCTCCATCCCACTAAACTTGACACAATTCTCTTATTTGGACGTCCCACTAAACTTGACACATTTCTAAAATAGTAAAAGTTGTCCCTTTAAAAAGGTGTGGACCCTACCACATTTATCACTCTTACGCTACTTTATACACTTTCTTTAATAATCGTGCCCAAAAGTTTTGTGTCATGCTTATTGAGACGGAGGGAGTATCAATTTACATACAATTTGGATCTTTTATTGCATAATCACGTGATATCTCGTGTTGCATTAATACGAGAGTGACACGTGTCATAATTAATGGTTTAAAAATTAAAATATGTATATTTCTTATATTATACATAAATGTTAAACTATAATCTTGTCACGTGTTATTCTCGAGATGTCACACAGTTGGACAGTAAGAGATCTCTTTCAATTTACACATGAGCATACAAGAAAATTGTTCATGTGCTCGGGTAATTCGTTCACAAAATATTTTAAATTATGTTAGTACATGAGAAAATTTGTGGAAAGAGATGTTTTGTTGGTTATAGAAATTTCACATCATGAATGAGCATTGAAAAATGATAGTGAAGGAGGACCCCAAATAATGACATTAAAGATCAATTACAACAAGTGTTGTTACTATCGCACCAAATTAAAAGAAGTGATCACTTTATCAAAATCTTCATCATCAGCCTACTTATTTCATTGCGTCCACATTGGAATTTTATTTTACTTCATTTAATTAATCAGCTATTTCTCTTATTTCATGGACTAATATTATCATTACATATAATCTTATAAACATGAACAAATTTATTTTTTCATTAAGCCCCATAAGTATGTACTCTTTATATTTATTCGCATAAAATCAAACTATATAAAGTGAACTTGGTTTTTTTCTTCATGTACAATATATCTAACTAATTTTCGGTATTAGGGTTACGGTGTGTATTGGTCGGTTGGTCAAACCGATATATAAAATTTTTATGAAGCGAATAGAAAAAATATTGACCAAATCAGCCAATAAAAAAATATAAATTGACCAATCAAAATCGATTGGTTTCGGTCATTTTTTAACTGGACAATAATAATTTTTTAAGTTATAAATAATTTGTAAGACTCATCTTCATAAATGGTAAATCGAATTAAAATATATCGAATTTAAGATTTACAAATCCAACTCCAATTCAATTCAAACAAAAACTGAACCAAAAGTACCCAAAATTATGAGTTGGATTCTTACAGACCCCTATTACATGTTTGGACAAAGTAATATTATTATTATTGAAAAGGTATTTATAAGGAGAAAATGATTGGAGTAGAAGTAGCAGAGTAAGATGCAGAAGAGAAGAGGAAGGTCTAGAAAAGATAATGATGTGCAATTGACTTACTTTACTTCCATAATTTATTAATTATTACACGCCGAAATATGTATCCGTAACCCCACTTTCTACACGTGTATGTAGTCATAATAATAAAATACATTTGCATTTTTATTAAACTAAATTATTTTTACAGTTTTGTAGGCAGCTTTGACGAAGTCAATTCTTGAATTTTAAAATCTTGACTATTGATAATTTGACACAAAAACATATTGTGATCTATAAGTATTAATTTTTTAAAAACTTACATTTATTTCATCTAAAAAATTGTATTAGTACCTACGTACGTACATATTTTGAAGTATATATATTGAATTTTGATATTATATATATATATTGAATTTTGATATATTAATTTGGCTCATGGCATTGTCCAATAATTTGCTTTTTCCGTTCCGTTCCGTTCCGTCCATTGACGAATGTGAAAATAAGAATTGATGAGGTGAAGAAATAAGTATGTGTTTTCACTGTCATTTTAATTTCCTTTACATACATACATATATATATATATATTAATTAGAAAATATTCAATGAGTGTAAACTGTAAGTAGAAAATAATAATAATTCATCATCTAACTTAGATCTGCTGACTGCACATTCTTTGAATAATCTTTCCTATGTGATGTTGCTATCAGATGCTACTATTCAATTCCCCTCATTTTTAGTGCAACCAGTTGAATACTTTTATATATATATATATAGTAATAAAGTACTATGAAGGGGGCGGAGCCAGGCCCCCAAAAGTAGGAGGGGCAAAATCGTTGCCCCGGTTTTTTAAAAAATTTGGTGGGGTAAGATCTTGATAATTTTTGTAAATTTATACATAATTTTCATAAAATTTCACAAAATTAATAGTAAATGAATTTTTTTTAGGTGGGGCAATAGCCCGACCACTCCATAGTGTGGCTCCGCCACTGATACTATGTATATATATATATATACACACACACCAATATTTAGGTTGATTGTGATATCACAAACTATATATATAAATAACCCTAAGTCGAAAAGTCATGTTTAAAGTCGTTTGCAATTCTGTATCGTTCTTATTTTATCGGATGGGTTATAAAAATATATATTGCTCCAAAAATTTATATATATATATATGTGTGTGTATAAAGTTAAATATAAATCAATATTTTGATCTATTTGAAATCTAATACTCCATAAAAGTTGTACAAAAATTATGTGGGGCTCCGATCATGTCACAGGTGAAATATATAAGGGTAAATTTACATTTATACCTAGGAATGAATGATTTATAACCTTAATCAGTCTCACTAGCTCGTGAATAGACCTCAAATATTAATGATGATGATTTAATTGTATAGATCTCCAAATCCAATCATAGAGCAAATAGAATATTTATATATGGTGGAGTGTGGGACAATGTGCATATAAACACGTGCTTATACTATATATTGTCAGTTTAACATGGCCAAGGGTAATCTGGTCTTTACATATGATCATATCACACATTTACAAATTTTTAATTGAAGATCGAAATGTTGGAGATATATTAAACGCATAGGCAGCATATTTTTACGGATATGTTTCATTGTTTCAATTTTCCGTGTCAATTAAATTTTAATTTGTTCTTATTTATATTTTAATTTAATATTTTTTAGTTTAATTTTACGGATATGATAATTTTTAAATATTTAATCTTTATAAATTCAAAAATAGAGTATATAATTTTTAAAATTTTTATTTTTTTAAATAATTTTTTATTTTTAAAAAATATTAATTAATATGCTAAAGTTGATGGTGAGATAATAGTTGTGCATTGTTGGTCCCAAAATAAGTATATTGAGTGTAGGGGAATACATCAGTTTTGAATTTTTAATTAAAAGCTTTACAGTGTTCTCTTGAATCTGAAGGGAAGTAGCTGAAATAGTATTCCTACGTCCCACTAAACTTGACACATTCCTAAAATAGTAAAAGTTATCCCTTTAAAAAAGTATGAACCATATTACTTTTATCACTCTTACACTATTTTATATAGTTTTCTTAATAATTGCAGTCAAAAAATTTTGTGGCATGGTTATTGTTTATTGGGAGGGAGAGTACTTTTTACCAAAAATGATTCATTTTTTCAAAAATAAATTACCGTTAAAAGTTAGTGAGTAGTAGTAAAAGGCACGTGCATATAAAAAAGGGCCTACCGCGTTGTCTTGTTCCGTGAATGGATGGTCTAAGCCCTAACCACCCCTTACCTTACCTTAGCTCTTAGCCCCCCTTTCTCCTACCCCCTTTTCATTCACGCGCTCTGACTCTAACTATATTTTCTTACATTTACCCGCCATGTCATGCCTTGCCTTGCCTTCTTAATTTGGTCTGTGCTTAGCCTTCCGACATATATTTCTATATATATAATATATATATATATGCTCTCAGCCGCCATTCATCTCATCTCATCTCATGCATGCATAATCTTCCTCTGTTTCCCTATTAACCGCGATTCCCTTCCATCATTAATTAATTAAAAATGCTTAACACAGCAGCCTCCTCCTCCTCCACCGCGCCGGAGGCGGAGGCGGAGGTCAAGTACAAGGGCGTGCGCAAGAGGAAGTGGGGGAAATACGTCTCCGAGATTCGCCTCCCCAACAGCCGCGACCGCATCTGGCTCGGCTCCTACGACACGCCGGAGAAGGCGGCGCGTGCCTTCGACGCCGCCCTCTTCTGCCTCCGCGGCCCCACCGCCAAGTTCAACTTCCCCCACGACCCCCCCACCTCCGCCATTGCCACCTGCCACTCCCTCTCCCCCGCCCAGATTCAAGCCCTCGCCCACCACTACGGCAACACCTCCACTACCACCGCCACACCGCCCCCTCCGCCGCCCCCATCCGAGCCCGAGGAACTTGACGCCGCCTCGAACGCGATCGACTGGTCATTCCTCGACGTGCTGGGCTCGGAGACGGCGGAAAATGCGGGCCACGTGACGGACTTCGGGCTTTTTCACGAGCCCGTTGACATGTACATGCCGGCGCACCTGCCGGAGAGAGGCGGCGATGACGAAGACACCTATGGCGGTAATGTGCAGTCTTCCTACCTCTGGAGTTTCTAAATCATAAATTAAACAAATTAATTAATCAAGCGATTTCCTAATAATTAATTAATTAATAGTGTCACGCTTTCCGGTAAGTATTATATAGTAATATATGATTATTTTTTTTGCCGGAAAGTCAATTTAGAGGAAGTGGATAATATTATTATTGGCCCTTATATACACTTTATTTTCAGTAATAATACTATTTCCTCTAGACATATACATATATATATTATTCCCTGATATATAGGTATATATATATACAATAATTGTATAGCGTGGTGAGTGTTATATTGTGATTTCATCCATGTATACATTAGCAATGATCGGTTCGAAATAAATTTGCAGATAATTATCTTCTGTTTATGAGCTTTTAATACTATTTCTTTAGTGCCAGTCTGCATCATCAAGTATTAGTTATTACACGAAATCGAATCGGATTAAATAATTCCAAAATAGATCCTTTATTACATTATACTCCCTCCGTCCCCCAAAGATCTTCTCACTCTTCTATTTTGGGTCGTCCCCCATCTTTCTTCCCACTTTATTTCTATTTTTGGAAACCTTCTATTTTACCCATCTTATTTAATGTGGGTCCCATTATCCACTCACAATATCTTACATATCATACTACTTTTTGTAGGACTCATTCTCCACTAACATAACTTTACTATCTCTTTACACTTTAACAACCAAAGTCAACACATGTTATTAAAACTCGTGCCGGGTCAAAGTGGGAAGATCTTTGGGGGACGGAGGGAGTACTACAAAACTACACTTTCTTTTGATTGTCTATCAACGTCATATTATAATCTAAAATATCAGCATTGAGTATGTTGGTGCAAATCATCTATAAATACTTCCCACTACAAGGAAAAGAACATCAGCTCTTAAATTTAAATTTAATATTAATAATAAAAAAGCAACCTGTAAAAATAAAATTTAGCTTTGGATACACTATATGTTAATTTAGACGGTATAAAAATAAAATATAAGATATCGATAAGAATGTTCTAAAATATTTGGAGATGAGATTCAGTATTCCAGAATTCATATTTTACAAATAAATTTATTCTCTTAATTACTATCTCTGTCTCGCTAAATGAGACCACAAAGATTTTCATACAAAAATTAAGAAATTAATTAAATTATTGTGTTTAAAAAAAATAGAAATGATATATTTTAAAGGTAAATCTTTTTCTTTTTTAAGAAAGTGACATGAACGACCAATAAGAAGAAAACATGACCACTTTTAATGGAAACTTTTAATGGAACAAAAGAAGTAATATTTATTTAAAATAAAAAAATTGTTATAATATCAGAAATTTATAATTTTATGCCACGTAATATGCGTCGCCGTCATAATTATATATTAACTTGATGAATTTGCAAAAACATTATTGTCCATATATCTACAAACACACATTAATTAATTCAGCAATAGCAATAGCAATAGCTTTCCATGGGACGGTTTTGGTTGGCACAATTTGTCAAGCCCGAAAAGGAATAGTTCATACAAAAATAGAAATTAAACACTATACCATTTCATTGCGATTTAATATTATTATGGGAAACAAATAATATTATTCTTTAAAGACCAATTACTAGCAATAATTAAATCAATAAAATGGACGTCAATTCTAAGCAATGAATTAAGTCGTACATAAATATCTCAAACTTATGTACGTTAATCACAATAGGAATGACGCACTTTCTTCTATCTTTGGTCGGTACTAATTGTTCAGGCCATGCAATCCAAAGATTTAGGTAAAGTCATATTCTTTATGACATGCATCATTTAGTTTATGACATATATGTAATCAAATGAAAGTGATGAGGAATATTGGAGTATATTACAACCATAAACGTACTTTTTTGACTGTTCAACATTTTCAAGTGACATGTCATCAACTCATCTATCAAGTATCATCAATTTTATTTTATTTTTCATAAAATCAAAATCGTAACACATGGTATAATTAAAATATTTTATATATTGCAACAATACTTATTTATGCAATAAATAACTTAGATTACATGCGCTTTGTCTCATTAAAATTAACTTATTTTAATTAAAAATACTCATGCATTATCAAAATAAATCAATTTTAGTAGAAATAAATTAATTTTAGTAGAACGGAACAAATATATCAATAGTCATTAATTAGTGTATATTTATTTCACTTAATAAAATACAATAGAGAAATGCGGCTGATTATATTATACATGGACGGTGGTATATATATATATGTATATGTGTGTGCGTGTGTGTGTGGTGATTCATCACCTGTATTTTATTTGGTTTGGATTTAATTTGAGAATATAGAGTTTGAGTCTACTCTTGAAACTTGAAAGCGAAATATGGGGTTTGAATTAATACTATTTCACAATATTCAAACACCTTATCTCAATGTTGCTATATATGATTGGCCAAGTTCTTACAAAAATAGCATAAAAATAAGATCTTGTATTGTACCTCAAAAAAGAAGCTGCATACGTCATTCTTTTTCTTCATTTACATTTATTTTTATGAGAATTAAATTTATCCCTATCACATACTTATAAACTCTTTTAAAGTGTTTGACAAAATAAGCTCCTTATAAATGCTTATAAGTTGTAAAAATAAGCGTTTGGAGCTTATAAGCTGTTCAAAAAATAAGTAACTCCACCAAACTTATTTTTCTATGAACTTATAAGTTATAACAAAATTACATAAATAACTCTATAATATTTTGTTATTAACATTGTTGGTCCCGAAACGAGTGAAACTGAGTGTATGGGGGGGG
>JAPKLX010000027.1:2116549-2350956 GCA_026898415.1 Leonotis leonurus
GGTATTGGAATCTGAATCAAAACACTTATAAAATATTTCCCAACAAACATATTTACCCCAACAAAATCACATATGAAAAGCTTAAAATGTCAAAATATTTTATCATCTTATAAGCTCTTTAAAAGCTTATAAACTCATTTATCCAAACAACTTAACAACTTATAAGCTCTTAAAGTATGACATTTTATAAGTTTTTTCAAGAGTTTATAAACTATTTAAAATAATCTTAGCCAAACACCCTAATTAATTTAATGAGTAAACAGGTAAACAAATTTAATGGATTGCAGAAAATATCTTAGGGAGAATTTTGTCTATTTCTTTAATTTATTGAGTAAATGTGTTTTTGGATCTAACATATATAAGTAAATTTCTTGATAATTAACTAACAGTTCCCTCTCTCATGAAATATAATAAAGTAATATATATATATACATATATATTTATGGAGGTCACTAATAATTGAACATTAAATAAAATACACTCCATGGTCATTATTTTATTATACGTCTGTAATCCATAACTTGTAACATCAATGAAAATCTTTAGCAAAAGATGATGCAATATACAGTCATACCCTTGACCTTTTCTAAGGACTCGTTTCATTTGATATACTCTCATCTCCCTAATTAAAAGTGATCATATTTTCTTATTGGACGGTTCTCATAAAATTAGTCACTTTTTCAAAACGAAAAAAAATTAACTTTAAAATACATCATTTTTAACTCTTTAAAACATAATATTTTACTTTTTTAATACTCATGTTGGATTCATTGTAGCAGCATTTAACAGGACATAACAGTATTAATCATTAATTTTATTAATCAAGTCAAATTATATTAAACAAAGCATTGATTTATCGGTAATGTTCAGATTGATGAAACAAGAAGAAGGTTGTTAGAATTAAGCTAGCTAGTCAAACATAGAATATTATATTATATATAAAAATTATTGCTACGGCCACTTTCCGGTCAACGGTGGGCGGCACCGCCGCCGTAAGTGTTTCATCATAACAAAGACAAAGATTCTATACTGTTGTACTATTAATTAATTCAAAAGTTGAACATATATTATAATATTGTATGTACTGTGTACGATGAGCCCCAAAAAGCGACACCGTGGACTGTATTATTGGAAATTCATGTAAAGTTAGGCCTAATACAGCATATGTTGACAATTTTGGTACAAAACAATCAACTCAATTCTGAATATATCCATCAACAGAGACATACTCGATCCCTCTCATATTTTAATTATTTATAACACGTTTATTATATTGGGTATCACACTAATAGTTTGTTTCCAAAAAAAATATATTTTATTCTTGAAACGTTAGTTAATTTTATTGGGTCACCACTTTACATGCAAAAAATCGACTTTTAATACATGTGCATAGTTAAATCGTTTTTTTAATACATGTGCATAGTTAAATATTAGAAACATCCAGAAACAAATGAAATTGGAATTTTTGTTAGCTTGGATAACATCAATCTTTTCTCAGTCATAACAGTCATATCATTCTTGTTTCTTGTAGCTGCTGCCATTCTCATGGGGTGTCAAGCTCAGCCCTTCATACTTGCAAAATGCTGTAAGTATTAGTTGAATGAACTTGATTTTAAATTCAAATTGCTGCTTGTGAAATTTATTTGAAATTTAGAGCTGAATCTTGATTTGGAAGTGGGCGCCATTGGTGTTCGAGAAGATGAAGCAATGCAGATTGTTTGTAATGGAGGGAAATGGATTTTGTTATTTAATTTAAAAACTAAATTTAAATATGATATGGTACTATAATTAAGAGAATAATTCTTGAATTATTCCTAAAAAAGATATAGCAAAAGAGAAAAAGACTTTGTTTATTAACTAAAAAAACTAATCTTTCTTCAATCAACGAATATCACTGTCAGTTCATTCAAGATCCAGGTTAAATCTCCAGCCATAAAAATCCCCTTTCAATTTCAGTTACAGTGTAAATTGATTAATTTCGCTAATCAATCCACTGATCAGCTCATTATCGCGATAATTCAGTACGCATTTGTTAATCCTCCCTCACCCGCGCATTTGGAATTCCTACAAGCTGTTTCCGGCTAATACGGCGTCGCTTTGGACATCGCCGGAAAAATGGGGGGCGAAAAGAACTGGTGCTTGGTGACCGGCGGCAGGGGATTTACGGCGCGCCATCTAGTGGTGATGCTTATTAGATACGGCATGTTCTCGGTGCGCGTTGCGGATTTGGGCCCCAAAATCAAGCTCGACGAGGACGAGGAAAATGGTGTTCTCGGCGAAGCTCTGAAGTCCGGCCATGCAGAATACGTGTGTACTGATCTTCGCCACAAAGAGCAAGTGCTTAAAGGTTAGTGCTTTCGGCATCAGCACGTGAAATTAGGTTTGATTTCATGCGAAACGAGGAAATGCATGCCACCACAGTCGATCTTTAGAACGTGCTTATTAAGAATCTGTTATGGTGTGATGCTCTTTTTATCCCTTGGGCATTTCTTCATCAGCATACTGGGCATCAATTTCTGGATCTCTTGAGCGTATTTCAGTTTAAATAATAAAACACTAAATGATTTTTGTATTGCAGCTTGCCTAGGAGTTAAGGTTGTTTTCCATATGGCTGCTCCTGATTCATCCATTAATAACCATCGGCTGCATTATTCTGTCAATGTACAAGGTTAGTTTACGAGGCGTTATGTACCTTGGCAAAATGGTTCTTTTTTGTGGGTATTCCTTTGATGCATCTCTTTCTCTTCACTGCAACTGCTTCTTATCATCTTTGTACTCTTCTGTATACATGGGTAACAGGAACTCAGAACATTATTGATGTGTGTATTAAGCTGAAAATCAGAAGACTTATATATACAAGTTCGCCAAGTGTTGTCTTTGATGGAGTCCAAGGAATTTCCAATGGTGATGAATCATTACCTTATCCTGCTAAGGTAATAAAGGGGTCTCTATATTCGATAATTTTCTCTGGTGCGTGATGAATCCACTTTGCTATCATTCCTTCTTCACTTTGTGTTGTTTTTTACTTATTCGAACTAATCCTGTGAAGGTCAATGTTTTGTGTTTCTTGGATATGTTATGCGTCACACTCAGCTAAACTTTATCTAAATCCTTAGATATTGTATTGGTTTTCAGCACTTTGATTCGTACTCTACCACGAAAGCTGAAGGAGAATCCCTAGTTATCAATTCGAATGGTGCAAACGGACTTCTAACCTGCTGCATTCGACCTAGCAGCATTTTTGGCCCTGGTGATAAGTTGTTTGTACCATCATTAGTTTCTGCAGCAAGGTCTGGGAAATTAAAGGTAAAAATTGGAAGTGACTTGTTCTGTTCAATCTTTTGAGTCTTGCTTCTCCAATATTTCTATTAGGCGCCGGACGAATAATAATGCATGAGACACATTTACTTGTGTTGGTTTACATTTTATTGAAGTCATGTTATATGAATGACTTCTTTCACTAATTTCTTTTTTGAGTAATTAGCAGATTCCAAAACTTCGGATGTTCTGATTATATTCAGAATCAAAATCTCTTAATTCGTTTGATGTGTGCGAGTGTTCAGTTCGTCATTGGAGATGGCAGCAACATGTATGACTTCACCTATGTTGGGAATGTTGCACATGCTCACGTTTGTGCCGAGCGAGCTTTGGCATCTGAAGGAGCAGTAGCAGATAAAGCAGCCGGAAAGGTAGATTTTATCTTTATCTGTAATTTTATTGGAGATCTTAGTTGCAATTGGTTTAATCCCCTCAGTTCTAGTTCAAATGATTATATGATCCATAAATCCCAGGCGGCTGCTGTCCTTAGTTATCTTTTCGGAAATAAAAATACATACAAAATCTGGTTGACAGATTATATTATGCAACAGTATGCATGCTTCTGATTCCACAGCAGTACGGTGCGTACTTCCCATCTCTGCTACTGTGTCTGACCTTAGACACTCTGTACATACATTGGTTACTGAAGGTTGTTTAAATGTACAAGTGTTCTGCTTGGAGAATATGTATTTCGTATACATAAGGTTCACAACTCGATTTGTGCATAATGCTGCTTTATCGCCTCAGAATGTTAGCCATGGTGGCATAGTTTAAATTTCAAATCATGCTTGCAGGCATATTTCATCACCAATGAAGAACCAATTAAATTTTGGGAGTTTGTCTCTCTCATTCTTGAAGGTCTTGGCTATGAAAGGTATTATTCGAATCAAATCTTGTCTAAATAGCTATAGTCCCTTAATATCTGCTCCTTTCCATGCAGGCCAAGAATCAAAATTCCGGCCTTTATTGTGATGCCATATGCATATATGGTGGAGCGTATGTATAAAATTTTGGGACCTTATGGGATGAAGGCGCCGAAGTTGATACCTTCACGAGTTCGACTTCTATCTCTCAGCAGAACCTTTAATGGTTCCAAAGCAAATGAGCTTCTTGGCTACACGCCTATTGTGCCACTACAGGTATGTTATACACAGACCTTTAATGAGTTAACACTATCATGCTTCCGTTGCGAATGGGGAACCTTCTCTAGTTAGTCGAAAACAAAAGAGACACTCACACAATTTTGATTACTTATGATGATCCCAAATTGATATTATATCTGCAGGAGGGCATTAGAAGAACTATTGATTCATACCAGCATTTGAGAGCTGGTGCTCGAATACCAATTAGAAAGGGCCCTCCATCTAAAGCTCAATTACTTCTTGGCACTGGAAAAGGTTCCAATCTTTTTTCTATAATGGAAGTTCCTATAATAGATCTGCATATTGATACGAGCCGGATCATATCGGACAAGTCAGCCTTGAGTACATTTGTCGATTCGGAACCTTACAATATCTCCATATCATGTTATGGCTTGCTGTTAACTGACGTGAAACCAGTATGCATAAAATGAACCTAATCAGTGATAACGACTCTTGCAGTTTCCGAAACGCTACTCTGGAGGGATAAAAAGCAGACACTCAGTACAATCGTGATCTTGGCTGCAATATATTTCAACTTCATAGCAACCGGAGTTACCTTCGTTACTGCAATATCCAAGCTTCTATTGTTAGCATCTGTCTTCCTCTTCATCCATGGAAAACTACCCCAGAAAATGTAAATATGTTCACTTAATTTTCTTTTCTCTGTGGGGGTTGTTGCATCAATATGAATGCTCAGTTTTCATCATATTTGCTGCAGATTTGTGTATACAATAGAAAAGATTCCAGCATCAAAATTTCACATCTCCGAAGCTGATTCTCACCGTTTTGCTTTGTCTGTGGCGTCGACATGGAATTCCACTGCTAGTGATTTTAAATCACTTTGTAAAGGAAATGACAACACTCTTTTCCTCAAGGTAAATCGGGTTTCTGCTACACCTCATTATTTCAATTACAAGACAACGAAAAGTCGAGATTGATTCATGATCTCAAAACAGGTTGCTGTTTCATTACTGCTTATCAGTATTGCCGGAGTAGTCTCACCACAAAAGGTTTTTTCTATAGGTATGCCATGCATGTTCGTATCTTGTGATCGCATCGAAATGCATAGACTCGAAACTATTGCTGTGCTCATAGCATTGTTCTTAAGTAGATGAGGCATCTGCATTCCTAGCTCATATCATCCATTGCTTGCTGCAGGACTACCCTTCATCTTTACGTCTTTTGCTGTGTATGATAGAAAGGAGAAAGTGATAGATAATCTAGTCGTAAAGGCTCTGTCATTCGGACGCAACATGAAGACCAGAACTGCTGCAAGGATTTATAGATCAAAGAGACGACACTAGTTGAGTTTATCTCCTCACATCCAGCCTCCAACCGATTAACTTCTTATAACCTCTTCTCTGCCATAACCTCTACCGAAAGAGAAGTGGCTGATTAGGTTTCAAGACCTTGAAATTCTTCGTCTCGTCTCATCTCGTCTCGTATGATGGATACATGTGACTCCAGTCTAATCAACTGGCTATATTCTTTTAGGACTAAGTGCCATGCATGTGGTGTTATGTAATAGTATTATTGGTTGGATGATAGTGGTGATTCAGTAGTTTAACTTCCCTTTTGTTTTTTTGGTGTTTTCTTTTGTTGTGCACTGCAGGCAAGAATGTCCACTGCCTGCCCTGTGCCATCACCATCCTCTCCAAATGCCTTTTTACCCCCAATTGCTTATGGGTGGGTGGGTTGGGATAGGGCCACTATATTCAAGTTTATATTTCACACTTCATACTTACAATTATAAATAAATAAGAAAGAAAAGAAAGTTGATTATTCTTTTCAAGTGGCATGGCATGGTGTCTCTACTTAATATTCTTCCTGGAAATTTGATATGTGAAATCAGATGAGGAAGAAAATAAAAGGAAAATAAATTATTATAGTGTAGTCCCGCGCAAGTAGGCTGGAAAACAGGTTAATTCAATAATTGCATTTATATGAAGTTGGTAAACTGAGAAGCATCAGAAATCACAAATAATGTGCAGCTCCACTAACACAAACAAACATAACCCTCTTAATTCGATCTCTATCATTTTCTCTTATAAATTATCATTACCAATTTGACTTCGATTATTATATGTATATCTGCACTACCCAATTCCAATCGAGATGGTTGATCACAGATCACCTACTAGTAATTAATTATTTAATTAAATGCATGCGCAATTTAATTATATTACCTTAATTTCTTATTGACAGGACAACAAACATATAAATTATAATGATCTAATGTATTTCCGCCAAATGTAGCTATTTATGATATGTATATATATATAATCGAAATAGTGTATGATTTGTGACGTAACTTTTAAAGATCAGTTGGAAAATATGATATACTAGTAGAATAATTATATTCAAATCCCTCAATTTTTATTCGTAAATTTTAGTTTATTACATCTTCTTAAAAAATTTATTCAAATAAACGTCTATATAATATTATTGGCATTTACTTTGCATAATAGGATGAACTATTAAAATTAATTTAAGGTAATTAATATTTACTTTGATGTAAATAATATATTATTTAATTTCTAATTTATTAATCTTATATTTTATTAATCTAATTTATGATATTCAATGTAAATGTTTTCTAACTGAAATAATTATATAATTAGTCATTTGAGTTATCAGAAGGATTAAGAAGGGTAATAATTTTATTAAGGTGCTAAAAATGAAAATTAAAAACAAGAAATGAAGAATTTAATTAATGTACTCCCTCCGTTTTTAGTAAGTGTCCAATTTTACTAAATCACACATATCAATAAAATGAAATTTTTTCATATATACCCTTTATTGAATAGCATAATAAATACATTCATACAAATAATATCAAATTCTAATAAGTATTAAATAAGGGCAAAATTGAAATATTGTCATAAATATATTTTAAAATAGGACACTTATTTAGAAATAAGAAAAAAAGTGAAATAGGACACTTATTAAAAAAAACGGAGGGAGTAAATGGTAAGAGCATTCAAGAAACTTAGAAATATTTCATCTCACGTATAAAAAAATGAAAATATTCATTCGTGTATATTAATGGCTTTAAATTAACCAAGAAACTACCATGTCAATGAGGTTAGATGAAAGCTATGAATAGGGATTTATTAACACATTTATTGGTTACTGTAACAGTTATGTAACCTCAATGATCACTTATTGAGTTGACCCCAAAATTTATTATTTTTAAATAATTATTGGAATAAACGTAATAAAATGATAAAATATAAAAAACCTTTTAAAAAAAGGATCACGTAACATTAAATTACATAGTCGCGTTAGGAGAACTCAAACTTTTGTTGATAGAATAATATCAATCAAACAGATTAGGAGTAATAAACTTATTACAATGGTGAAACTTGAAAGTGTCCCCTCATCTGGATATGGTATAACACACTAACTGGGTAATAAATTAATTTGGACCCCATGAAGTGTGATGAGATCAAACATAGTGCTTCTTTTTTTACATAATAATCTGGTAATAATAATATAGAAAGTGAAAAAGAATTGTTGGTTGAGTAATGAAATGGAAATGGGGGGATAGGAATTAGGAGCCCAAAAGCCAATGAAAATAGAAAAAAGAGGACCACCAAATTTGAAGTGGCGAGGTTCATGCTCCTTGTTTGGCGCCTCATTCATATATTGTATGCACAACAACAAGTGTGTGTGTTAGCATTCCTAGGACTCAATTTCAAGAAAAATATTAATCACATTCCCATCATTCTTAATCCCAAAAGTCAATAAAACACTAACATATTTAGTTCAGTAAGACCAATAATACTGGAACGAAGGGAGTAGTATTTAGCAGAAAAATGGATGACCCAAGTCCTTATCTAATTAGCCTTTTGACTTTACATTAAGAATTTATTGCTAACCAAGATTTTTTCATAAGGTTATAATAATAATAGTATTGAATTTGGGGGCAAATAATTCACAATCCAATATAAACCTTTTTTTTAGGAAAGGATGTGTAAACGGTCTTTGACTAGTTTAGAATATTAGACTGTTTAAGTCGGAGTTGAACTTTTGATTTAATGATCAAACTCGACGTGATATGTAGTTATCGAATTTAAACCCAAGTTGTGAGAAATTCAATAATAGTATTTTTCGAGTTTGAGCTCTAGTTTGTCTCGTTTAATATTCATATTAATTGTTTTCTAGCTCGAGTTCGGACTCGAGTTAGAGTAAATTTAGCGTGCTCAAATTCGGACTTGTGATATCGTAAACAAACGAAACCGAACAAGTACGAAAACTTAACGAAACATGCATTGTCAGAGTCGACCTCATCTTGATAAAATTTGAACTCGGAATTAGAGTCAAGCTTAGCTCGATTAATATCAAGTCAAATTGTTAATAGCTTGCGAGCACCTAATCCACAAATGTTGTGTGCACTTTGATCTTATATATGGAAAAGCTAGTATAATGCAGATAAATGAAAAATGTGATTTATTAGTTTCAATAGAAATTTATTAATCTTCAAAATATACATAAACGAGTCAAATGGCAAATGGATCAATTCAAGGAGTGATCTAAGTCAGGTTTCCTTTAAAATATTGAGAAATCAAATTTTCAGATTTTTTTTTTCCATTAAAAACCAAAGATTTGTGCATATATGACAAAAATAGTTTATTAATCACAATATGACAAAAAAAATAAAACACTAATAAAGACAATATTAAACGGTTCAAGGGTATAAGAGTAATTCATTTATAACCGACGTTAGTTTAAGATTTGAAGACTGGAGAAATTGCAAACAGTTCAAATCAATGGCAAAACGCCAATGCCTTGTTGCGTCTATGGCGTCTTCACCATTTCTCTCTGCAAAGTTCTAGAGAGAGAGACTGAGAGAGAGGAGAAAATAAAGTGATTTTTGCAAATCACGCCAATTCCCACTTTCTCAACCTCTTCAAAAGCAAAAGAGATAAAAAAGGAAAAGGGAGGTGGAGCATGTAACCACCTATCATAAAAGTTTTTTGCTTTAGATTCTTCTTCAGACTAGTTCACTTCATATTAGGCGCTGTTCATCATACCGGAAATTTGTTAAAGTAAATAATTTTGCTTTTCCATTGCCTACATTCTTTGCCTTTCTCCCCGTTCTTGAAAAAAGATTTGATTTTTTTTTTTCGAAAGAATTTTTAAATTTCGCTTGTTCGCTCTGCGTGTGTGTGTGATACATTGACCCTCTTTTGTATGGAAAAGGACAGAAAAGAAACTAAGGAACCTCCATTTATGTCACTATACGAGAAATGTTCATGAGTGTTGATCTGTAGTGGTATATTCTTTACATGCTAGAAGCTTTCATTTTCCCCTCCCGACAACTTTTTTTTCCAATTTTCCTTATTTTTCTTGATTAGGTTGGATTTTTGTGGAGCTTCTATGAAAAGAAATTTTGTGATTGGAGTTGCGTTGCCTTAGTTGATTGAGTGACTGAGAAAATGGGCGGTGGAGTTGGGGGCGGTAGGGTGGAGGTGATTTCTGAGACGGGGTGTTCAAGGCTGTTCATGGATTTTTCTTCCTCGTTTAGAGGAATATCAACATTTTCTTTGGAGCCCTTGCCTCCAGCTGCTGCTGCTGCAGAGTCTGAAACTCCGGTTCAAATTGTGAAAACAAAAGGCCCTTTCTCCGGCCTCGTCATTTGTGTGACGGGGCTGTCCAAAGGTATACCGCTAAACTTTGTTTAATTCTGCATTTTTATACCTATATTGTGTCTGATTATGAGTATTGTGATTGTTGGTGAATGGTGATAGCAAAGTATTAGTATGAAAGCATGTGCTTTTAGATGGTTGGACTTCTATAACTATGTAATAAGGTGTATGATGTACAGTTTCTCATGAAGATTTTTGCAGTGTTTATGTAATTAGGAAATTATTCTTGCTATTTAACTTTCTATAATGAAGAAGCAAGTGCCTTTTTGTACTTAAAAGTGATGGTGAATCAACTTCCTTTTTTCGGTTTTCTTTACTTGGTAATGTTTGCTGTGGTTGAATCATTTATATTGGTAGCCATATAAGTGAACTTTTAGTGATCCTACAGTTTTTGTGGATGAATGATTCTTGTCTTTTGATTAATGTTTTAATTGGTAGAAACAAGAAAGCAGGTCAAGGAAGCAACAGAGAGATTGGGAGGTCAATATAGTCCCCATCTCCATCCTCAATGCACTCACTTGGTTGTTCAGATATCCTTTCTTTGTGCGTGCTGTTTTAAATTCTCATGGCTTTGATGTTAACAAGGCCTAGTGACAGTGTAAAATCGTATACTATCTTCTATAACGCAGTTAGAAATACCCGTTTGGTTTTGTGATACTTCTATCAAATCGTCTTTCGGTGAAATATAAGTTTTTGCTTCCTTTCATAGCAGCAGATAAATATAGTTTTAAGTTTGATATGTTCTAGAAGCCAGAATATACTTGTGTTACGCTTAACATTTATTACAGCTTTCATGGGCGTAAGTTTGAGCACGCCATGAAACATGGAACTACAAATGGTTTACTCCTGGTAACAATTGGGTGGTTTGTGGATAGCGTCAAAAGGAATGGTAATTGCTTCATTTCTATCTTATAGTCATCTTAGTGACATCATAGTTCATAGAACAATATTCTCTAGGCGTGCATTTCTTTCGAGCTATTAGGTGACAATTACTGCGTTTATTTCAGTTAGACTGAATGAAACAATGTACAACGTTAATAGCATCGGAGAGAATGGTCTAACAATAAACGACTTGAAGCGGCTTGATCACAACTCCGGTGCTGAGAATTCATGTCTTCCTTCCGGTTTGCTAAAGCATACTAAACAACCCGACTTCTGTGGAGCTCCTGGTTCCCAGTTTCCAGAAAAGGAGAGTAAAAGACACTCAACTTCGTCTTCCTTGTTTGGTCAATCCTTTTATATTGATGTAGATGTTCCAGCCGAACTTCACAGTAAGGTAGACTTGGAATTTCTTTCAGGAATCCACTGTTTGAAACCAGTCCATTTCTTCTCCAATGATGTTTTCTTCATTAGAATGAATATCTGAGAAAACTCCACAACATGTATTACTAGGTTTCTGAGGCTCTCTGTGGCGAAGGTGCTACCTTACTGGATCAATGGTTTGTTGGTTGCAATGCTACTCATGTAGTATGTGAAGGGCCTTCTGTACAGAAATATTTGGGACATTCGACCAATCTTGTAACAGTAAGTTCTTACCTTGTAGACATCTAAGAAGGGTGCAATCTAGCTGATTCGTATTTCATATTATGGTTAGGAGTGCGAGTTTACGTGATTTTTTATCCGGTGACATCTATTATATCATGCTCATGATGCCATTCTTTTCTCCCTCTCAGCCACTATGGGTTCTGAAGTCTGCCAAAGAAAAATCTCTGCAAAGACTCGTTCATTTATCAGCCGATCTGGCCAGGTACACCGGAGCAGTTGTCGGTACATCCCAGCACGTCGTTTCCCAGGAGGTATGCAGCATTCAAAGAGTTTCTACTTTTCCCCTTATTTCTCTGTTCTTGAATGTTCTGTTCCTTTCCCATTGAGCCTTCACTTGGATTCTTTTTCAGGGAGTCAGCAAGGTAACTAGTTCTGCTGTTAAAACCAGTCATCAAGAAAGGCAAATGAAGATGAACATAGCCAAAGATGGCGTTAGAAAACGTCGTAACCGTCAAATGCAGGTTCGATACTGTTTCTTGAATTCGTATTGATATGTAATAGAATAATCACTGTACTTTTATGGTAATATACTTGCAGACATGTCAAACTCCGATACGACCAATCACACCAAGCAGTCTTTTGGATTCGATTTGCTGGTCAATATCCGAGCCAACCTCGACCGCATCCATTTATACAGAGTCCTCAAGTGTGGAGAATGCTGATGAAGATCACAGATGTATTTTCTTCGATGCAAAAGAAGATGGAAAAGAATCCGAGGCTTCGTTTGTGAACTTATCTCGACCTCTCACAGAAAGGTAATGAAGCTAAAACTCCTCTATTCCACCTAGATACAAGCCTTGGAATCCTTTCTTGATAGTTTTCTTGCATGTTCATAACTTGCAGCGAGAAGTCCGAGTTAATATTCAAAGGGCCGTTTTTTACGATCATGTTCCCCGTGGACCGGTTCTCCGAGATGGGCCCGTGTTCAAGGACATTCTTCAGCAACAGAGGCTTCACATGCTTGCAGGTGTTGGATTACATCTACACGTTTTACCAGGTACTCGATTTTCTTCGTTTTTGAGAGCTTCGCTACAATTCAATAATGCAATGAGCTTACTATATTACTTGATGATGCTTAGGAGAACATGTCGAGTGAGGAAATAGAAGTTGCGATCCACACAGATTCGAGGCATGCTGATCGGCTTAGGTCCATTTGCTCCAGCAAGGAAGCAGCGGATCGCGGTCACGTAGAATTCCGAAGAATCGATTTTCTTGGGAGTCGACGGAGTTTTGAAATGCTGAAACGCGTTGCAGGTGAGACTAATAGTAACCTCTACGAGTTATTGATCGGAGCGTAACTTGCATCGTGTTGTAGTAGTCGTTGTCGTTGTCGTCTCCGTCGGAAGATCCCATCAGTATATGTTCATATTTATTTGATCAATGATGTATAGTAACACTATCATTATAGCCTGGGAATTTGCTTGTTTTGGGTTTAAAGATTTTGATTTATGATTATAAACTTGTATTATCTCAATTTTTTTTTTGATGATATATATGATACTCCCTCCGTCCCACGAAAGTGATCCTCTATTATATTTAAATGAATGTATTATTATAATGTAACAAGACCACTTTCGTGGGAGGGAGGGTTTTGTGGGAGGGAGGGAGTATTACTAATAAAATACATGTTATACACTTCAAAATTTAGGAAAATTGCATGTCTTCACCCTCTTAACTTTTTTGCTCTTAGTTTTTTTTCTAGTTTATTAGTGTCCACGAATTTTTTTTACTTTTTGTCATATTGATTTATCTATAAATTTTATTTACATTTAAAAAAAAATTATTATTATAAAACATCTACTCTTTACAGTTTACATAATATCCGACAAACACCCAAATTATATTTATGTCGAAAAAATAATTGAAAATATTTATTTTTAATTAGTTTTTTTTTTATTTTGCTGAATAGAAAAGTAAAATCATATTTAAATATTGACAAATGAAAAAACGACATATGATATTATAAGTGATAACAAATTGCTAGCAATATATATATATATATTCAAGTTTTCATGATGTAGGCATTAATTAATTAATAATAGAAGTGTTGTATGCATGATAGGAATATTTCCACGTTACATCAGAAAGCCTATGATCTAAGTTATGTCATTTTCCTCGAAAGTAATAATATGTGTGATATAATAAACACTTACCATAGTCACCATCATTCTAGTATCTTCCCACATCATGCATGATATTATAAGACAAATTTTAAGCCAATTTTATAATATTTTATAAAATTATAACACCAAAATTATAATTTTATACTTACAATATTTTTATTATTAATTAATAGTATTATTATTTTTGCAGTCCTTCACCATTTGCAGGATTATTGAAGAGCTAACAAAGAGACTAGACATTTTGACTAAAATCTTGCCTAAATTTAATGGTCCATTGTTGTTGAGAGACTCAAATAAGATTGAAATTACTTTTCTGTCCCATCTCATATATAGCTAGCCCATCAAATTTTCCATCAATAGCCAATTCTTTTCTGACCATCAACATTTTTTTTATTTTGATTATGATTTATGATTTGATGGTAAAGATTTCAAATCAAGAAACATTCTAATCACAAGTAACCATTTTTCTCTTAATTCTCCCCCTCCCACAAAAAACCCTAATTCCAAGATTGCTGAAACCTACTAACCCTATCTACTAAAAATGAATAGAATGGAGAGACCAGAAGATAACTAGGTGAAACCAAGGTTGTGAGAAAACAACATCAATATCTCTAAATATAATCTTTTAATTTTTTTTTTTTTTTGTGTAAAGATTTTAACAGTTGGCTTGGCTTTGTCAATAGTCCATAGTTCCTTAAACGGCTGTCTTTTGCTGAGCTCTTCGAAAGTTTCTTGTCCCTCATTCCTACAAAGGGAAAATGCCATTACACACCCCTCACATTCTGACCTCCTCCTTATTGAAAGTGTTCTTCTCTTGAGAAAGCAATAAACAAGAGACAGAGAGAGAGATCAGATATTGAAGATGGGTAGAGGGAAGATTGAGATCAAGAGGATTGAGAACTCAAGCAATAGGCAGGTGACATACTCGAAAAGAAGAAGTGGGATTATGAAGAAGGCTAAGGAGATCAGTGTTTTGTGCGAGGCTCAAGTTTCTGTAATCATATTTGCTAGCTCAGGCAAGATGCATGACTACTGCAGCCATACGTATGTCTAGTTTCTTGTTGCCATAAATTAATTTGATCTATTCTTGAGTTAATTTCTTTGCAAGATTTGATTTTTATTGTTTATTTTGAAGGCTGGTTGACATGTTGGATCACTACCACAAACTGTCTGGAAAGAGGCTATGGGATCCAAAACATGAGGTAATATAAATATGTGTGTGTGTGTGTGTGTGTGGAGTTATGATTAATTAGCCCTAGAATCCAATATGGGTCTTTGCTAAAGTATGCAAAAAATGACTCAAAGATTGAATCTTGTGGAAAGATCTTTAGATAGTTTGAAGCTTTCTTTCTCTGGATCTACCCTTGACCCTTTGTCTTCTCTCTTATTGCCTGCTATTTTTAGCACTTTAATTTTCCATGACAAGAACTCAACAAAAGAAAATAAAAAAACTGCACCAGATGTTACATCTGTCAACAGATCTGGAAATTTTTTTGCCACTCTCTCTCTTTCCTTTGGTTGCAAAAAATAATGAAAGAAAATTGTGAGCATTACTGAAGTTCCTTTAGCACAAGAAAGGGAAAGAAGCTTATGTATTAATGTACCCTCAAATAGATCCAGTTGTAGCTAGGGTTCCCCTTTTTGAACTTCATTTTGATGAGCTTCTCCTTGCCTCTTGGTTCTAATCAAGATTTCATTTTTTTTTTAATTGAATATATCATGAACTTAACTAAGGATTTTTGTTCTTTTTTATCCTTCGTCATTATTACTACAGTTAATTGGAGATACTAACACTAATTTTAACAAAAAAAAACAGCATTTGGACAATGAAATCAACAGAATCAAGAAAGATAATGACACCATGCAGATTCAGCTAAGGTTGTAAGAATTTGAGATTTTTTTTCTAATACCTTCTCTTTCTTAATCTTTACCATCTTGGCCAATTTTCTTCCTTTTCTTTCCTTCCATTTTTAGGCGCTTGAAAGGAGAAGATATAACAAACTTGCCTTGCAAGGAGCTGATGGATTTGGAAGAAGCCCTCGAAAATGGAATTGCAGTTCTCAAAGACAAACAGGTCTCACCATGCAGTTTATATTGAATATTTTTTCTGAATCATTATAAATCTCCTAATTTCTTTTATTTTAGTTTTTCTCATTTTTACTTTTTTTCATGGTGACAGATGGAGTTCGTGAGAATGATGAGGAAACATGTATGCAGAAACATAACTATCGCTATTTAACATATATATTTTGCACATATTGTTCTATATTGCTATTTAATTTGCTAAAAGATTGTTAAAAAATGAATTCAGAATGACATGATGGAAGAGGAGAACCAGAACCTTCTATTCAAGCTGGTAAGCTATGTCTATATATACTTGAAGTTGCATAATTTCCTCCAACCTTCTTTAAAACAAGAGTTTTGTCTATTTGTATATGCATAACATATATTTGAAGTTAGACTATCTCCTTCAATCTCTCCCTGATAAAAGAAAATGATTATTTTTCCATCTTGTATTATAGCTAAGCCTATTGCATCATCTACCTATATGATAACGTTGCACCATTTCCTAACCTTAATCTTGATCATTAAAAGAAAAGAACATTTTTCTTTGAGCAGAGGCAGATGCATCTGGAACCAATGGATGATAATGTGTTGGAAGCACAAGGAGTTTACGAGCATCAGAGCGTTGCAGCAGACTACGAAGCACAGCAGATGCCCTTCGCCTTTCGAGTGCAGCCAATGCAGCCTAATCTGCAGGAGCGCTTCTAGAACTTTCTACTCACCTTAAAGTTTCCAAATAACCTACACAACAATTGGTAGTAGTTGATGTTGTTTGTGGAAGAGTAGTGGTGTAATGTTAACTTGTTGCTTCTTTAATGTAAGAATATGTGCTATGTGTGTATGTGCATGCATGGCTGTCTTTGTTCAAGCCTACCCTTCATCTCCTATGTTTTTTATCTGTTACTCTTTAATTTCCTTCAAGAAAAATATGTTCTTATTACGTTTTTGACTGTTTACAAAGAGTGTATTTTTTTTTAGATATGATTCCACAATATTTCAAATTTCTTGTATATTATATTTTTTTAGTCTCATTAATTTTCTAATAAAAATATACATTTCAAAATTTTCTTAAAATCCGTGCTAACTCCTTAATTTGACATATGATCATCGTAATTGTTTTTGTTAAATTGTTTCGATTCGATTAGTATTTAATTACGAACAATATGTCAATTCGATATTTGGATATATTCAACTAAATATATAAATAATATATTAAGATTTATATAAATAAATAAAAATATATAGATGATTGTTAAACTATTTTGTATATTATTGAATGCTTTCTAATCTAATTTATAATTTTTCTAAGTGTGAAATTTCTAATTGAATCGAACCGAATTTTAAATTAATACTTTTGAATATTTAATATATTTAAAAAGCCAAATCGATTTGAATAATTCAATTACTTGATCATCATTTACTATTTGAATACGAAACAAATCGAATATTGTTATTCGCTTTTGTTCTTGTACAGCCCTCGTCATTAACCAACATAACTGATCTTAGATTATTAATTTCTCAACCTCTCAATTTTCAAAAAAAAAATAAAATCTGTTAACAATAAATTACTGTACTTATCATCAGTTTATCTTAGACTAGATCAAATAACACAGCACATGATGAATATGGACAATAACTGGTGGGCCCAAATGATTTAAATGGGCCCTCATAAAGGCTTTTGAGAGCCCAATTGAAAGCTCATTACAAAAAGTCAGCCTGGCCCACTAACTGGGTAATTAAGTAATTACTCCACAATAATTCTTTAAATTCTCGGCACCGTAAACAAAAAAAGTGAAAGTATTTAAAAGCAGTCTTTTTCTTTTCCTGAGTGAATAAAAGCAACCTTTTTATGGCACTTAGAATTGTTGGATAAAAATCTTTCTTAATCTTGCAATCATTGACTACCACAGTTCTTAATTTAAGAAAAAAGAATTGAAGCCATTTTTTATTAGTCTATAATGGTAACTTTTGAGGGGCCACATATTTGCATTTACATCATGATTAAAGGTGTTAAAATTTTCTCACTTCATGCATGAAACTGAGAGCTTTTTAATGCAAAAATAAAATGGACTTGTATGATCATGTCATGCGACAATTCTTTTCTTGTCTTGTTTCTTTCACTATATCTTCAAATATTCATTTGAGATTGAGAAAAGATTGTCTCAATGGCACATATGTTGTAGAAGCAAACAATTATTGAAAGATGGTGAAAATCTCATTTCTTGATATTTTCTGGCTACACCACTATCTACATGCATAGGGGGCCAAGGGTGAATGCAGGAGATGTTAGGGTCAGCTGAAGCACCCCATCAGAAAATTTTAATATTTTCTAGCTTTTGTCGTCTACAAATATCCGTTATAGCGCCATTCACCACCATACGAATAGCTCCATCAGTCCATCTGTACATCTCAACCACTCAATAATTAGTCACGTTAAACCGTCGATCGTCTCGCTGACTAGTGAGTAGCTTGTGATTGTGTAAGATTTACATAAAAGGAAAAATAATACAACCGTGATGCAAACGAGAGGTTGAAGAAGAATGAATTACATGGCAAGCCACTGTTTGTGAAGCAAATATAGTATAGCACTCCGAAAGTAAAAATTCTGCATCCATCCCTGCAAGTATTGGAGCATGTAATTTTCAGATAAGATACAAGTAAAATAAGTGAAATGAAACTAGAAGAAAAGAAAGGAACTTGACTTGTATAAACAAGCCCTTGAGGGGATATAAAGCCTACTTAAAGGAGACAAGAATCTCCTTAAAAGCCAAATAATGGAGTCTAGCAGCAGACATTATTCAATTTTTGTTGTTACTTTTTGACCATATCTCTTTCTCTCTCTCTTTGAAGCATGCAGGCCAATGAGGAGGTCAATGAAAAGAAACCAAAAGAATGTTAATCCTTGAAAGATTGGGAATCCAATGTGAAGTTGGATTAATTTGCTAAGTTATATATCATTAATAATCATTTAATATCTTTTCATTTCATGCCAACTTTCATATAATTATATCTATAATGATTTGCATTATGCATAGGCATTATTAAAGTATGAGAGCTTGAAACAGCTTTGTCACAAATCAATCTTATCAATTCCCACTAACATATATCATTGATTTAACATTATGTAAATAAATTAGTAAACATAAGCTGCAACCGGGTAGAATATTACACCATGACTCTAGTAATCAAGAAATATTTTACATTTTTTAATTATTTATTTTTATTCGAATACTCTTTCCATGTATAGAACATTTACATATTAATTCCATCCATTTTTGTAATAATTTTTCAATTTTTCTTACAATATGGGTTCGTTTTTAAAATTCTAACTAAAATAATGACATTCTTCTTATTTATTTTATCTTTATGTATTTAATATATTTAATAATTTGAAAATAATGTATGACGATTTAATATCCTCGATGTAATTTATGAAATGAAATAATATAAAACCACTGGACACACATGAGATTATAATTAGATCCCAAAACAGCAACACTTAACGTACAAAGGAAAAACAATTAATGTCTCAAACAACTACAATTACTAGTACTAAAAGATTCAGTTCGTGCTCTACGTACCATGCATGAATTTGCCTAAAATGCTCCCTAAAATTCAAGAAAGGAAATTAAAATATTGAAAAAGATAAAAATAAAAAACAACGAAACTCCAAACTCCAAAGTAGCTACTGACAGACAACTGACAAGCTCCCAAAAAGAAACATTCATCCTCGTGTTCTGTGTTCAAATCTTCATTCTCTCTCCATCCACTTCAATTCCTGAACCTTGTAATTAAAACAAAAAAATAATTAATCATAATTAAATAAAACAGTATATCCAAATAAATAATACGTAATTATTTTTTTATGAGTTTATTATAATTTATACCCAAAAATGGAGATATATTCTTGTGGATTAGAAGGAAGATTTGCTTCCGATTTCTCTCGGTGCATTGCACCTGAAGCACTCCATCCTGCTTGCAAAATTGTGCTCGTTGCAACCCGACCTGTGTTCATACATAAGTGCCACGTGTATTAGTATTGACTTGCTCAAGTTCGATCTGAGTTCCTAAATGTCAAGTTCGTTTCGATCAAAGCTCGATTTCTACTTGAATAGACTTGATTGTTAACATCCTTTTTTATATCAATTAGACTTGTCTAAACTTGCATAGACTATGTTAGACTCATAGAAGGTACAAATATCACCTCTGAGCTTCAGCTCGACTAGTCGAGCATCATTGAATTTTAAATCCGGCTTGTTTTGTACTCGAGCTCAATTCGATAAACATCGAATTAATTCTAGAATCGAATCCAACTATCATACCAATTGTGAACTCTATTACAACCCTAGGACCTATCTTTATAATTATGCATGTGCTAACTACATAACACATCAAGAACGTGTGGAAAAAAAAATACTAGTAAAATATTATTTTAAATAAATGAGAGAAAAGGAGATTTATCACTGTTCTAACATGCAGTCAAATAGTAATTATGCTAATTAGTAAGTTTAATCAGAACACAAATTAAAATCCATTTTAAGAGTAAATTACAAGAAAGCCCCTGCATGATAGATGTAATTACCTGGTACAAATCCAGTCGCCGGATTTCCAGCCCGAGCGGCCGCCGCCACCGCTGCCACCGAATCCAAAGGCGCGGGCGCGCGACATCTCGCTGTCGAAGGCACCGCCGCCGCCTCCAGATAAGGCGGCGTCGTCCTTCCCGGCGCCGCACTTGAAACAGCTGGAGCGGCTGGCAAAGTTGTGGGCGCCGCAGTTGGCGACGGCGCAGTACCAGTCTCCGGGCCTGACGTCAGGGCCAGTGAATCCGAACGGGCTAGCGGCGGCGCCTCTTCCTCCGAAAGCGGCGGCGAAATCAGAGCGGTCGGCGCCGGGCCTGGGATCGCCGCAGCGCTGGCATGAGTCCCTCCTTTGAAAGTTGAGGTGCTGGCATGACCTGCAGTTCCAATCTCCTGGCCTATTCATTTCTTCTATCCCTACATATATATTATATATTCATCACAAGTTTATTAATCAAACACAACCATTCACATGCACACTTATATATATGTATATATATATATATATATGTATATATATATATATATATATTGTAGAGAAATATAGGAAATCTTACAATGAGGTGAGTGATTTGCAAGAGAGAGATCTTTGTATGTGTATGTGTGCGAGTGGAAGAGAGGGATATGTGTGAGGAAAATGGTGGTGGTGAAGAAGGTTTATATAGTAGTGTGGGGGAATAGGGGATATGATAAGGCCTCGATAAACAAACCAAGGATTGAATGAATTCCTTTCCAAATATTCTTTCACTTGCATAGCTTTCAAATACCATAATCATATTTCATATTGTATTAATATAAATTCAATACGTGATATAATTTGGACTAAAAATTTATGATATTTATTAGCAAATTAATACAAAAACAAATCGTACATAAGCTCGAAAAACGAGTCTTTAAAATATCAATCTCTATAAAATTGTATGCATATATTAATAATGTTGAATTTATTTTATAGTACCGTTGGTGAATATTTACTTATATGGCTATGCCTATGAGGTATTATGTTCAAATGCTTGTAGTTTCATTTTTTTTTTTTTTGCATATTAACGTTTGAAATTAAAACATGAGTTTTAATTATTTACATTTTAAATTTTTTACTATCATAATATACAAAAATTATGAAAATTGTATATCTATAAAAATTTGCAAAGATCCCGTTGTCCTAGGCTCTATACATATATATTCTAAATTTTGGCTTGCTGGGTGTTGTTAGTGTAGTATGAAATGGAATCACATAAAAGGACCAATTAAAATTAAGGAGACAAAAAGAAGAAGGGGGAATATAATGGTGCATGATTTGTACTAATAATTATGTACAATGAGAATATATGAGATTCTGCTCTAAAGAAGGTAAATGTTTTGTGAAATTTGATAAAGCTTCTTCTACGTATGCTTTTAAGACTACTACTGGATTTTGGAGTTTCTCAACAACGTTAACGCCCTCCAACAAATTCTCCACTTTCCTTTCCCATAATGCCCTTCTTTACAATATATATATTTGAAAATCATTTTCTGCTTGAAAAAAATTATTTATGTTTTTAATTAATACTCATTGTCTAAAGATCGAATTGTGAAATTTTGTATTTTTATTATTGAAGTGAGAAAAAATATTTGGTATATATTTGTAATTAACAAGAGACAAATTGAATATTCTAGAGTCTTTTGCAGTGAGCCTCTTATCTAAATCCATGTCTCTCTTTCAATAATATACCCTCCTCCAGCAAGTCACTATTTAAGTTAAAAATTGTGATTCCTTTTTCTTTAATTTCTTTTGAATATTCCTGTCTCGTACTTGAAGCTTGAGTTGTACTATGGCAAGTCAAATGTGGTGCTACTCACACCCACCTTTAATCACTTTAATTTAGACACACACTCATTTTAGGACTAAATTTGTCATTTCATTACAAAGCCAGAGAGCCATACAACTTAATTTGCTTTATTCCCCACTTTATGTAATTATTGCAATCATATTAATATTCATCTCCAATATTAATTTCTTACTTATATACATGATTTTGAATTTCGATAGAACAAATTATATTTATTTTAGAATGGAGTACATATTTAGATGCAATGATAGAACCACTCGTGTGTGTCAGATTTTAATAAATGTATCTGAAGCTGAAATCGAAGCCGTTGCATGGCTGGAACTCCCAAGGAAGATGCTGCCTGCCCAGAAATATTTTTAATTATTAATTAGTGAGTATTAATGTGTATTTAATGTATTAAAATAGAAAGAAAAATGATAAGTTAAGAGGGAAACTTAATTGGGAGGTGTTGAAGAATGAGAGAAAGTGAAAATGGTAGAGTTTCGATAAAGATAGTCGAAGCTGATGATGGAAGAGAATTGAATTGAAGTAGTCTTCGAGGTCCAATTTGACCATCTTTTCTTTTATTATCTTTTCTTTTTCCCCCTCTATACACAGCCATGGCTTTTTTGCTGTCACATTTTCTTTTTCCCTAATCATCTTTAATTAATTTTAATTTTTATATACTCAGTTTGAATCATCTCATGCAGTATAAACACACACACTCTCTCTATATATGTATTTTATTAATTTTATATTTGATGATATATTTATTGTTATAATATAGTAATATAAAACGAAGTGTTTTCAAATATATAGAGAAAAGAAAGAAATGTTAATATTAATGGGATTAATTAGAAAGAAAAGAAAAACGCAAGAATAAGATATGCATGAGTATATTTATAAATTTATGTATTAATTAAATTTCTTGGGGAGTGTTAAAGATAGCTGTTGCAAACTGTGAAAAAGCAAAAAGAAAGCGGGACTGATTCGATTCCTCTCTTTGGGAGATGCTTCTTAATTTCCATGCAAGAGCATCATCACCATTTATTCCACAATTCATTAATAATTACATAGCTTTATTATATTGATTATGCTACACATTATATACTCCGTATCTTAAGTTAGAGCTGTTGAAATGGATCCGACTCCATCCACCCGGTAGAGGTGTTCGGGGTTTGGACTTTTAAAATCGAAAAAAATTGAGCTTAAAAAGTCTGTTTAGAAAAATTCGTGGACTTATTAAGTTTTGAACTTGAAAAGGGCCGTCCATTATATATAATTTTTATTTTTTAATCAAAATACTATAAATTATAATTTTAAATTATTAAAATTAAATTATATTATGTACAATCTTTTTATTTATAAATAAAAATAAATATTTATTAAAATAATTAATTTTACTGAAAACAATTTAGAATTATTAACGTTAAAATATATATTATATTAATTAGATGGACAAAACTCAACCACAAAAGATTGGGTTAGATTGGATTAGGCTTCATATTTATAGATCCAAAATTTGTTAAATGGACTTCAAAAATTTAAGAAGGTCCAACGGGCTGAATTTTCAGCCCGATAATTTTAACAGTTATTGTAAACTTGGAACCTTTTTACGATAAACTTAAGTTTACATTAATATTGCATCAAGTTATACCCACTTGTAATTTAAAGGTGACAAAAGTAATTCTAAGGTGATCGAAAACAAATTTATTTGGTTTCGAGTAAAAAGAAGCAAAGTTGTTCCCTTCTATATAAGTTCAATCTCTTATACATCAAGATCAAGTACTCAAATTTTGCAAGTCACACTACATCTACATTCTACAAATGAATTGTAAGAATATACCATTAAAGCAAACACCATACACTGCAAACATTAGCTCAAAAATGCAGGCTCTTTAGGCATATGAAGATAAGCTACATCGGTTCGACACCATCGCTACAAAATCGTGCATTGCAGGGGGATCCGAGGCTCGTTCCATAGCGTTGAAGCTTACGTATCCAAGCAGATTCAAGGAATTATCAGCCTCAAAGAAAGAGATGTTCCTCTTGCCATTGATGATCTCTAGCACTATAATCCCAAAGCTAAACACATCCGATTTTTCGGAGAAGTTCCCATCCGTGGCATACTCACGAGACATGTAACCACTAATCAAGACAAACAAACTAACAAACAAGTGAGGAAAGTTCAATGTTTGGTTTTCTTGAAGAAATGCATTAGGCCTTAATTTATCCCCTGCATTAGATGGCCAAAGAGAATCAAGTATGAGTACAACATAGTTTGAGGATGCAAGAACGATCAACAAAATCATTAGGAAGCAAGAATGATGTTTCTAGAAAAGTATATAAGATAGGTGCCAATGCACTCTCATTAAACATCACATGAGATAGGTGCCAATGCAAGACCATTTTGTCACACCTTACAACTGAAAAAAGATCACATGTATTTGCAGGGCAATAGTCGAACCGAATATTGTCATGCTCGAGTTCAGATCATTCGAAAATCTGAAGACTCGAGTTCGGTTTGTTTATTATTCGATTTAATAATAAATTTAAACCCAAAATCGAACTTGACTCAAGTTCATCAAATATTCGAGTTCAAACTCTTTAAAAAACTTGTTTATTAAATTATTTAAATTAGTATATATTTATTTATATTGATTTAATAAATTGATAAACTAATTTGTATATAAAATTACCGTAACGTCAATGAACAAGATATTTTAGGGCTTCAACCTTTCGAAAGCATTTTCAAATTTCACAAACCACTAGGTTAGGATTTACTTAAATATTTATTTAAAAAAATAAATTACAATGCTAAAAAAGAAAAGAAATTGAAAAGCCCAAAGCCACCAAATTATGAAGTTAGCCTTTTATTTATATAATACTCAATATTATTTCTAAATTTGATATGCAATACTTTGTTGGGCTGGTTGTTTACCTTAGGCCCAATTTCGTAATATTGGGCCGAGCCCAACTTGTGCTTGAGCCCTAATCTCACCAAGATACGGCATTTCCCGCCGAAGCTACACTCAATTTAAAACCGCTCTATGCCTCTATTAATTTTTTATTTTTCAGAGCACAAAAATGCAATAAATTAAAAAAAAATTGTTTTCTTAATTTTGACTATTGAAATGAAAATGAAAATATACTGATAATTTGACTCCAGTCCAGATTTCCCAAAGATGGAAATGGAGTAAAGAGAGAGAGAGAGAGGGGAAGCAAATGCGAAGACTGCTTATATATTTTGGTGGGAATTAGGGTTTCAGGAAAATAGGCTTTGCGTAGACATTCCTAACCTGCCTCCACAATTGTAGCTATTACTGCTCAAGTACATCCACATTTTCTTCAGATTATCTATGTCTGTGATTTGTGAAATCAATGTGGATTTGTCTTGGATTTTACTAGTTTCGTCTGTCTATTTTTCTGGCTGGAATTTATGAGAGCTATCAATTGAATTATTGCTGAATGCTGGTGTTGGTTTGATTTATAAGTGAATACTTAAAATTGATATATTTTTTTCCCTGAAGTAGTTTTGGGGGATTTTGAATTGGGTATGTGGTTATTTTGTAAGAATTAACATTTTAGGCTAATGAATTGGATTTGGGGATTGTTTGTTATATGGTTCTTCAGTCTGGAATGAGATTATAATGGTATCTGTGTATATGGAATTTTAGATTTTTATATTAAATTTTTGATTGTGTGATGTTTATCAATCAATAAAATTCATTATTGTTGTGAAGTGAAAAATTGCTGGAGTTAGGAATAATGTGCCTTAACTTGCTATATCAGAAATGACAATTTAGTTTTTGTTTGTTTGTTGCTTGATCAGGACTGTTGTTGTAAAAATGGACTCCCTTGATCAGAATTTTGCATTTGAAATCATTGATCAACCATCAGATGCTGCAACAGGCTCGATGGATACTAAAAATTGCATGCGTGAATATAATACAAGGACAAGTGAAATTGAAGTGATAGATGAAGATGTTGGATGGACTATTGTCGGCACAGAAGAAAATGATGCACATCAAAGAGACAGCGGATCTGACAATCTGAATCACAATACCATGACTGAGGTCCATGATAATTATGCAAATTCATCCACTTTTTGTGATGTTAAAAGTTCGTGTTTATTTGGTTTATGCATCGCCTAATAAGTTGCAATTGCAGAATGTAGAAGCAGTGGAAGCTTGTACCTTGAATGAGTCCCCTTATTTCCACTTAGGAACAGTGCAAATCAAGAATTTCGATAAAAGATCTCTTGAGGCTACTGCAACAGTGTCGAAGAAACCTGTTCTGAATGAAGCTCAAAGTAATCCTGAGGTTTGCTCATTCTGCTACTATTGAGATGCTGTTGAATATCCTTGCCTATAGCAAGTTTGGTTATTTTGATTTTTGAGTAATTTCAAATTGAATGATTAAATCTTGTGTGTGTATGCATGTGAATTCCTCACTGTTTTGGTTGCCTTTGAGTTCAGAAAACTTTAGTGAAGCATATGGATTGTTTTCTATGTTAAGCAGTCATGGTGCAAATCGCTTTAAATGCTGTCGTTCATCACCTTTATTAGTGTTCATGATTTATCACTCTGTTAAGTTTCCTCTTGAATAGTTTAATTATTTATCCGTATACCTGGCTTACAATTTATCTGTTAACTCGTCTCATTTTGTGTTCTCCCAAGGCCCCATTATAATCTAAATAGTATGTCTTGGATCAACTCTCATCTCACTAACCGTCTGGACAGCACATGTTCAATGGATACTCTGGAATTAGTTCATATAAATGTCCTTCATTTGGTAATGCGCAATGGTTATGTTATCTGGCTCCTTATGAACAACACTCAGCATTTGATGTTCTAGTCTTTTAACTCTTGATGCAAATAAAAGAAATCCTGTTAAATGTATATAGAATTGTTCAAGTAATGTTCTACCAGATTCTTGCGGGAAGTATCTCTCATATATTTACAAAATTGATCAGGCTTTTCTACATAATGGGATACATAGACGCAGTCTCCATCTCAAAGATAATCCACATGCAGTAATAAGTGTACCAGATCAAAGTTCTTTGAACAGTGAGGGACCTAAATCACCTTTCAGAACACCATGCACACCCATCAAGGGCGAAGAGACCGAGAAAATCCAACCCCGGTACCCTCAAAGTAGAAATAATACTGTAAATATTCCCAAGCCTACGGGTATTGGCTTGCACCTGAATAGCATCATCAATGTTTTGCAACCTGGCTCTGCTGCCGTAATACATGCAAAATCAACTCAGACCTTTAACTTCAGCATACAAGGAACGAAGTCCACACCAACAATCAACTCTCATCTCCCTGATACGTCAAAAAGTACTTCGGTATTTACGCCGGTAGACAACGTATCACCATTCACTGATGGTAATGAGTCTCAAACCCATGCTACTGTGTCAGTTGATCCTGCTACATCTCTATCTAGTATGGTCATCGAATCTTCAAAGAATTCAGTAGACGACCAATCAGCTCAATGTAGTCGGAGCCTGTACACCAATATTGGAACTGATGGTATTTCAGAGGAATTGAAGTCAAACCCCAAAAAGAAAAGGCAAGCTTACTTATTTTTGCACTATACTAGTTTATATCTTATGTTTGTTGGGACCAATCCGTTTTCAATTTTGCAGGAAGAGTTCGTCGGACGCCAATGATGGTGATGGTTGCAAACGGTGCCGCTGTAGGAAGAGTAAATGCCTTAAGCTGTAAGTCTATCACTACTTTGTCAATGTTATTCGCAGCTGCCAGTTTACCCAATGGCATTTTGATTTCTGCAGGTACTGTGATTGCTTTGCTGCTGGGCTGTACTGTGCTGGATCTTGTGCGTGCGAAGGGTGCTTTAACAGACCAGAGTATGAGGATAAAGTTCTCGAGTCACGAAAACTAATTGAATCACGCAATCCTCATGCATTTGCTCCGAAAATTATAGAACACATCATCGAACCACCTGCAAGCAGTCCTGGGGTATTTATCCAATCATATGTGATTCAAATACATGTAAAAGTAATATTTGAAACGTAGAATTTTCCGCAGGAAGAGGAAACCTTCTACACTCCATCCTCCGCAAGGCATAAGAGAGGGTGCAATTGCAAGAAATCCATGTGTCTCAAGAAGTACTGTGAGTGCTATCATGTATGTGCTTGTATGCTTTCTTGCATAAATTACTAGACCTTTTTTTGTCTTCTTCTCCCTCTCTACTTTCCTTTGCCATTACTCTATAACCTTATTTTATTCTTTTTGAACAAATATGTCTCTTGTGGAGTAGGCAAATGTTGGTTGCTCAGATGGATGCAGATGTGAAGGATGTAAAAATGTATTTGGACATAAAGGAGGTACAATTTGGATTAAATTATGTTCTTAGTGATCCTAAGCAATCATATCCATATTTAATCCTAATTAAAATTTTATTAGAACTATAATAAGATAGTTGATTAATAATTCAATAGCTATTTAAGCTTTTCCCTCTCATTGGCCAAACACCTAATCACCTATGTATATAAGTTTGCCTTCTCTAGTTGAATCTGATTCTGATGCAACATGCTTACTCTCAGAATATAGCTTGGATAAGGATGTCTTGAGCAAAGAAGGCACTACTGAAAGAACAGATGGTTTAATTTTAGAAAAGTCACCGTCTGTAAATGGTGGTTTGTGTGATTCCGAGCTGACTCCTCAAACACCAGCAGTCCAGTTCAAGTAAGTATGAGTGCTCCTAGTAATATTTGACACATTGCTTTCGCCTCTTCTCTTATTTCCAATTATACTCCCACAGAAAGGTTGCCCGAGAAGGAAATCTGCGTCCCAGGCAGTGTTTCCCATTTTCTCCTATGAGCTCCGATAATGTTGCCATGATATCAGATGCTGCTACGGAAGTTATTGATCTAGTATCTCCCCGGAAGGAATCATATCATGGTTATGAAGAAACTCCGGGTGAATTCTCTTCGGTCATGAAGAAGACAAGGAATCATTCTGGAAGCAATCAGTATTCTTCTCCAGGTTCATTTAGCTCGCTTCTTTCACCAGTCACCCCCATGGCCAAGTCGGGCGCAAGCAGAACTCTGAAGGCAGTCGAGCATGACGGAGAGCTATCTATCACCATGCAAGATGATACACCGGATATACTGAAGGACAGTCCAGCACCCCCTAATGCTGTGAAATCGAGCTCCCCAAATAAGAAACGTGTTTCCCCTCCTCATGCCCCGCGGCAACAGATTGGCTTACGCCCTCTGACCGGCCTCAGAACTGGGCGCAAGTTTATTCTGAAAGCTGTACCCTCAATTCCACCGCAAGGTCACAACAATAAGTGATCAGAGTGGGAAGGCAAAGGCAATAATATATGCATCTATAAAAGCCTTCTCATGAAAATCATGGATTTCTTAACAAGCGTTGAAGTTGCAGTTATTGAGATGCCATGGGTGAAATCTGAAAAACACCTTGAGAAGCACCTGATGATGCAACTCTATAAGCACCAAGGTTAGAGATGCTATGGCGCCAATCAAGTTTCATATTTGATCAAGTAATTTGTAGTACATTGTGGATTTGTTTATGATACTTAACCTTATTTGTTTCTTGGATATTCTGAGACCTTAATTTACCTAATAAAGGCCCCTAGTTGGTGGGACCGTACAGAAACTGATGCTTTCATTATGCAAATCTATGTCTTTTGTCATTCCATGTTCAAATGTTTACAGGGGTAAACAAAATTAGAATCAAATTGAAATATTAAATTTAGTTTGATTATTTTAATTTTTTGGTTTGGTTTGGATTTAGAGAAAATCAAACTAAAAAAATTGAAAAAATTCAATTATTTTAATAATATGAAAATATTTATTTATTAAATAAGATTATCATATTTTCTTTTTAGTTATATGTTATTTTATATTTCAAGCTTTTAAACATATGTAGAAAATTAAATGTAATTATAATATTTCATAAATTATGCAATATTTGTTATTGCTTGAAACTTGAAAAATATTGAAGAAATGTAAAAAACATTATTATAATTTTTATTTTTAAAATTTTAAAGTTAAAACAATTTATTTTTTGCTCATAAAAATTATTAATATGTATATATAATTAGATTTTAATGATTAATTATTATACAAATTGAAAGAAATGAAAGTACAAAATAAAATATTTCTACAAACTGAACCAAATCTAAATAAATTTGATTAAGTTAATTTAATTTAATTATTTTTTTCAATCTAAAATTTAATTTAATTTGGTTTGATTTTTAGACAAAACTGAACCAAATACCCGAATGCTTGTGAATTTATGTAATAAATAATGAGATTACCGCACTAACATTAATCAGAGGGGAAATGCATAAATTTGCAGACCACACTTAGTGTAGAAGGAAGGCTAAAATGGATCCCAGGGCCATAAAAACAGCCAAAAATAATCCCAAATGAAGTCTCAGTTTAACACAAGGAATACAAAGGAAAGCATACTGTTATTATACACAGTATCTCTATCCTAATCAAACTACTTCTTCAACCTGTCATAGCTATTATACCTTATATTGATCTCTTCTCATGTATACCCCCGAGCCGCCTCCTCGATTTCTCGATCTACGATCCCTGAAGCCCCAATCTTGCAGCTAACCAGCAACAAACTTCATCCATCTCTTCAGGTATGGTGTAATGGCCAAGCCTGCATGAGTGCAAAAATGGGATGATTCAATAAAAAGAGCAAACTAAGAAAGAACCTAGGTAACTCGGTGTTAGCACGAGTTGATGAATTCGGGTGTATCTGTACCCGCCATAAGACCTAAACATTAGGTTCTGGAATCCAACTGAGCTCATGATCCGTGCAGAGTCTTCTCCGTGCTTATAGGCCACGACATCATCTCCTGCAGCACAAGATTCTTATTTCAGTAACTGATTATGCATGATGAAATTTTAGCTGTGCAGTCAATGGATTTGATTATACATATATGTATATATAAAGTGGCAAATGGTTAAGCTTGAGATACCAGATCCGTGACAGAGCAAAACGGGCAATGATTCTGCACGCCTTACAATCTCATTTGACCTTTCCATTCGATTCCTCAACGTCCTATAAAGCAATAAGGTGATGAGTGTGTATTAGGCAGTGCATGAGAGTAGAGTACGGCTGGAGTTGTACCTTGAACACGGAAGCCAACCACTGAGGCCGATAACACAGCTCAGGTTAACCACATACGGGTTCCTATTCGAGTATTGGCCGAAGATGTAGCACGTAGCTGAGTAAAGAGCAGTTGCAGCACCCATACTAAACCCACCAATACCAAGCTTGACTGTGAATATATAACAAAGAACCATACGTATCAGCGTTCCGAGTACAATTTGAAAATCGTTAAACTGATGTTTTTATGCAGGGAGATTGTTGCAAGTCCTTTGAAAATAAATACAGATATCCTTAAAGAGAAAACTTTTCATGCATTGGAGAAGAAACTTTACTATCGGCAGGTTCTGTCGATAGGAGATTAGCAACATGTGCTGCCGATGCATCTAATCCTTGTAAATCATCAGGCACATCATCTGAAATATCCTGTGCATCAAACCCTGCCAATAAAGAAAAAATGATTCTTTACAGAAGTCGAAATTAACAGTCTACTATTTACTTAGAAATGATTAATCACTGAAATAGAAACTCCACTGCCAAAAGAATAGGTAAAGTAAGGTAAAATTACAAGCAGTGCAAGGAAATCCCCCGAATAGAGTAACGGGACGAGTAGGAGCCGTTGGGCATATCCACTTTACCTGCATCATCAGTTCAAAAGGAGAGAACGAAACTATCAATTATATTATTTAAGCTTTTTCTGTAATCTTTTCTAATGGAAATCTATTAGGTTAATGCTGTATCATACAGATCTTGAAAGAGAGTGAATGACTTTCAAAGTTTTCGAATAACTTACATTAGGAAGAGGAAGGCTTTCCAACTGCTGAGACCAGCTGAAGAAGAGCGAATAAAATCAAAGCAAAGTAGATCAGCAACGAAGAAAAGAATACGTATAAGGTTCAAGAAAGTTGCCAAATTTGCTATTTTAATACGTGTCGTAATGAGTATCCTTATGCAGCTAGTACATAAATAAAGAAACACTGATCTAGAACAGGAACGATAAAAGTTCAATAAAATAGATGAAGATGTTTGTTTTCTGGAATATTTTGTATCGTATTGACAACATAACACCAGAAACCAAATATCAAGTAAAGAATTTATACTTAATTCTGAAAGTTCATATATCAATCAACATTTAGAAATCATTACTAGCAAAGCATGCCATCCTAGTTCCGGGACCACCTTTTATAATAAGATGCACGTAAGAATGATAACAGACAAAGACAATCAATCATGCCCCCAAATCTGCAAATTATCTATTAAAATTAACAACTTACAACATGTGATTCAAGAATCCAGATAGATACATATAGCTAATATGCTCTAAAAAGGGGAAATCGCGGTTAGTGAATTAGTGGTCCCCTGCTCTAAATCTTCCACATTTTAAATTAGTAACACAAGACTGGATGACACATCTTCAATCCACATTTAACACATTGATAATGCAAAAAAGGATAAATAAAACACATAAAAGTCCGATCCGATCCGATCATCTACTGCATCAGACTGATTAATATTCCAGAACAGAACAAGGATGAAAATTCAAAGTCTTTTCTTATTCTCCACATGTTATAACTTGTAGTTAAATAAGACGAGAGTAATACATGATCAATCTCCTGCAAACACATCCAAGATACTATTCATGCATTTCAAGATTAATGAGAACTTCCTATGAACACGTATGTACATCAGATTCTCTTTATATGATTGAAAGAGGATATAATAATACCTTGAGCCTTTATCACCAAGACCATGTAACCAAATTATTGTTGCCAGATGCCTCCCTTTTGGTCTGACAACATGAGTCCTTCCAAACTCGAATGTTGTTCTAGAGGTTTGGCCACCTATATATGTATGAAAAAAGAATTTTCCTCAGCTAAGACATACTGCAGACTAACAAGTTTTGTAATTGATAATAAATTATGAATCTTGTGACTAACAATAGCTGTAGACATTACTTAATTTCATATAGTAATTAACCAAAGGGACCTAGTTCATGAACATACCCCCCGCAGCGCTATTGAAGCTCATAGCTCGTTTCGATTTTATACCGAATGCACAAGAATCTCCTGTAATAAAAGAAGAGCACATTGGCACTTGTATTTATATTTGAGTCTCAAAGTGTGAATATGGAATAAAAAATAGTGTGCACGAACTGGACTTCGCATACACCAGCAACATACTACCTGAATTGCCTACTAAAAGATAACATAAAAGATAAGCAAAGGAAACCCTGAAAACGATGGAGAAAGAAAGACAAAAAGGGAGCAAAAGAAAAAGAAAAAGCTACAATCTTTACGACTAGATAGACAATATTAGAACAGAGCCCTTCATAAATCAAGGAGAAAAAGTACAGATTCACAAAAGTGACCTACAAACCAACTACTAATAAAATGGCTTTGCATTGCACATTCTCGCAGAATCAATTCCAACAAAAAAAGAGATATAATGAAAAGATATTTTAATCCTCGACCATCCAATCGAAGAACTCTTGCATTAGGCAAGCAAGAAAATGCAAACTCAACAAAAACCCTCTTCAATGTAGACTAATTAAAGCACATTTACAGTCTCATAACATGCTAAAAATAGAATCTTTATTGCAAGAAATGCATAAATATGAAAACTCCAGAAGCTGCAAAGTAAGAATACACAGTAAATCTGATTGGAGATAGAAATGGTTGGACTTGAACCTAGCTAGCGGTGTGAAAATGTGAAAGATAAGTGGGGTTTAAGCTTTCAAGAATCGAGGTTCTATAGTTGCAAACTATTGAAGGCAACAGCAATAAAGTGATTAGGCTTTTCCGGTTCTACATTCCCTTTTGTTTCCCTATTTGTCTAAATCCACTCCCATTTTCATGTGAACTGGTCTAGGGCCTTAATCTGGTCCTCAGATATTATTCTCTTTTACTGAATAGTATTCCCACTTGAAGATGAAATTGATTATAGAGAAAGAAAATGAGCTTACTTCTTGTTGATTGTTGATGAGATTTTGTACATGAAGTAGAATATATTCTATGAATGATGTATCATTATTAATTTAGGGACAGCAATTTGTAAGGAATAAAGCACACATGTCTAAATAAAAGCAAATCACAAACCAAGTGGCAAATACTTAAATTTTCATTTAAAGAAAGTATTTCTTCCCCCTCACTAGAACCCTTTATTGATTGCTAATGACATTTTAAAATATTCTATACACACATGCTTTTCTTGAAATTGAAACTCGAAACTTGAAACTTGAAACTTGAAACTATTTTGTTTGATTAGAGAATACTTTATATTTTGTTTGTTTGATTATAAATATCCACTCAATTAAACATTACTTATTATATACTCCATGGTTAGTATCATGAGTTCATCCCATACTAATAAGATATATATATATATATATATTTAATATTTAATGTCATTTTAAATTATTTTTAGAGTTGATAAATTTAAAAATAAAGTATAAAACTTAACATTATATTTCTTTTTCAACTAAATATTTGTTACTATTCATTACATCATAATTTTTTATTTTTAATAAATATTAGTAATTAAAATAATAAAAAAAAATTGTGCGACATAAATGGAACAATGAATATTTAATTAAGTAAAGATTTGGAGCAAACAAAAATTGGAAGTATTTTTTTAACCGATATAGAAAAATAAATAATGTTCTGGCATGACCAATTGTTTTATATATTGGCTCTATTTAAAAATAAAAAATGTACTATGAGCCTTATATTTATTGTTTTACTGTCTTTTTTGTCTTAGGAAAGGACGAGAATGACTAGTCACCCTCGTGTCCCTTTTATTTTTTATTCATTATATGTTACAAATGCCTTTTTCTTTTTCATTATTTATGGTCACAATTTAGTCATTTACACCAACGATATATACAAATATATACATATATATATCATGAATTATTCTTGGGTCATCATTGCGGTTTACATTTTTGTCAAATGTTTTATGCCTCACAACTCAAAAGTTAATTATTTCTTTGAATTTGTGTCACATCTTTGCAAATGTCATACATGAAGATGCTTTTCTACGAGATTGAATAACATGTTTTGTTTTGTCTGTTTTTGAGGATTGAACCTTAAGTTCTTACATATTCATCATGTCACCAAAATAGTGCATAAACATTTTATAAGAATATAGACGTCTTAATTTGAACAAGATGCATGTGGTCCAATATATGAAACTAATCTTAACCCTAATTTTAAAAGATTGGGTAATTTTGAACAAATTCTTAATTCTACTTTTTCAGTTGGCCTATTCACGAAAGCAAGGTTAATCAAAATGCATCTCTAGCAAAATTAATGCTCACCCCAAGATTTAAGGATGCTTTGCTTACTAAATAATGTCATTTTATGTTGCTTTAGAGTTAGGGGTTTTTCTGGATGTAAATTATTCTTTGCCTCCTTGAATTCAACTGGATTTCCACTTAACAAAAGTGCCGATTGCAATCTATATCAATCGATAAATGAAAATGAAATTCGAAAAATTTTCAGGACATTGAAAACTTGAGATGAGAATTAAAATTTTCTCTATTTTAGAATTTGAGATCCCTGAAATCCTAAACGCGGCCGAAATCATAAAATTGAAGAATATTGAAACCAAAACGAATACCCAATCACATCACGATTATCTCTCATAGTTTCAACGTCAAATTAGTTTCTATTCCCTTTACGTATCTCACTTTTTTTTTACTACATATAAGCTTGTTTAGTTTACTTTTCTTTTGATAAGGGAATATTTGATATTTGCAAGAGTGTTAACTAAGCCAACGAGTTTCTCTATTGCATAATTTTGTGATATATATCTTTTATTTGTTAATATGAAAATGACATGAGTTATAATTATGATTTAAGATATATATATATATATATAAGGAAAATATATATATTAAATCTTAAACTATTAATTACGAAATATGTCACTCCCTTATTAATAAGTCACACATTTAAATAGAAGATCTGAATAGTTAATTAAGAGGGTTTTGCTTTGATTCCAAAATTCCAAAAGTTGAAAAAAAAAAACACAAAGATTCAATACAAAATAAAAGAAAAAGCAAAATGCCTCCCCATGCAAAGAGAATATCAATACAAGTTAGCATCCATAACCTTCTTCATGAGCAAAGTGGCCTTCTCCCGGGCCCGGCCCGAACCTCCCACTGATATCTCCGCCAGCGCCGACGAGAACTCCGGCAGCTCCGCGGCGTCCCTAAAGCACTTGTCGCTATCGTCGAACAACCTCAGCAGAATCTCAGCCGCCCCTTCTTTACTAAGAAAGCATCCACTCCTCAAGATCCCCACCATTCGGGCCACGACCCCATCCGTCCTCTTCAGTTCGTTCAGCCCTTCCTCGAACCGGGCCAGAAGCCCGAGAACTACCAGAGCAGTTCCGGCGAGATCCTCTCCGCCGGCACTCTCCGCCACCGCTATCAGCGCCGGCACCCCACCCGCCCGAACGGCCAACGTGCAGTTGCCGTGAAACTGCACCAGCTCAGCCAGAGAGCTCAGGAGGTGGTGCGAGGCCGGGCTCCACGGCCCGGACACCGCCTTCACTAGAACCTGCAACCTTATTCCATTACTAAAGAGCTTCGTTTCTCTCTCTCTTTTCTTAATATTTATTTCGATTTAATTCGGCATTACTAAAAATTAATCGGGTCGGGTTTGGGCTTTTCCGTACTCAAGCGGTCAAGCGACTCATGATTTGATGAGGCCGGAAAATCAGGTCCAAGTCCACATTTACATGGGCCAGGCGGGTTTGGGTCGAGCCAAAAGTTTTTATTTTCATATATTTTTAATATATTAAATTATACTCCACATTTCTTGTTTTACCACAAAAACTCTTATAGTTTTGATCAAATCAAACTAGAAATAATAGAACATATGGAGTATATTTTAAATTTAATTTAATATATAGTTTAAAATGTTAAAATTTATTTTATTTTTCACCAATCGGGACAGTACAAAATTGACATCCTAATCACTACACACATTTACCTATATATATATTTATATAATATAAATTTTACATATTTGGATTTTTTTTAAATCATATATATAAGGATCATTTTATACCTTTAATTTTCAAGAAATCTAGATAAATTGTATTCCTTTCGTCCATGAAACATGTTCCTAGTTTGACCCGGTGCGAGTTTTAATGTAGTGTTTTTTATTTTAATGATGATATGTAGTGAGTGGAGTTAGGTTCACACCTGATATATTGTTTTAAATTGTGTTATATATGTGTAGTTAATGGATTTTGAGATTAACTTAATGTATTATATTAAATTGAATTATGTGTAGAGAGTGTGGTAGATCCACCTACTATAAATGAGAAGTTTAAAGTAGGAATAAATTTTATTAAAGGACGAAAGTTGTAAAATAGAAAGAAGTTTCGTAGACAGATGAAATATATTTTTATTTTTATTATTTAAATTAATAATTGTTTTAGGCACACATGTATAACCTTCACATACATGATTTTCTTAAATATTCTATCAGTCTTATTATTTTTTATTCATGAGTGGATACATGTCTCAAGAAAATATATTAATTTAAAATGTATTATATAAAATTTGAATTTTATTTAATTTATTATATTTAATTGAAATCTGAATAAATATATATCCTACAAGTTATAATTTAAAAAAAGAAAAATAAAATATAACTGCTAAAATAGAGATGCAAGAAAGCGTTAGAATATAAAACCTGAACGGTGCCGGCGACGCCGAACTTGGCTTTATTCCTATCAAGCATGGCGAGGCTGCAGAGGAAGGAGGCGGCGAGCTTGGCGGCTTCCGGCGAGGGAGGGTACTCGATGAGAGATGCGAGGTGGAAGATGGTTTCCTTTTGAGCCAAAGAGTGCTTTAAGTTAGGGTTGAGGGATAGGTTGAAGAGCACCGCGAGCGCCATAGCTTGCACATCTTGCGCCGGAGAAGAAGAAGAAGCAGCCGATTTGGAGAGGGCGAGAAGCGAAGCGACGGCGCCGTCGATTTGCGCCACCATGTTGCGATTTTGAGGGCTGATCTTTGTTATGGTGGCTAGGGTTTGCAGTGCCGAGCACCGCTCCTCGCCGCCGCCGCCGGTGGATTCCGCTTCTCTCATGCATTCCATGATCGTTTCGCGAACTCGGCTTGCCATTCACCTTAATTTACTTTAATTTCAATTAATTTGTGTTATATGTGATTAATATTTAATTGAGGTTATATTTAATTATAATGAGACGACGAGAGTTCGATAAAATCGATGATTAATTACGATGCAACGACAAGAGTTTTATAACTTTGTACTTAGGATTTTCAGCCGCTCAAAATAGCTACTTTTAAATAAAAAAATTCAAATAAATATTTTCTCTCTCTTTAAAAATAATTCCCTATTTGATTAAATTAAGTCAATAATAATGAACTGAAGTATGTTGCCATGTTGGTTGTGGTAGGGGTGTCGCGTACTGTATACCTTACTAAAATTATCATACCTTATACCTTATATTTATCTTCGGTATAAAAAATTTCATACTGTTACCTTACCATACTTTTCGGTATACCTTAGTTCGGTATACCTTACTTTCGGTATGACATTTTTACATACCTATATCTTACTTTATTTTCGGTATACCTTACTTTACTTCGGTATACCTTTCTTACACGGTATACCAAAACTTATTTACTTTCGGTATATTTTACCTTAATTCGATATACTTTTTTTTTGCGATATACTAAAATTTATTTATAATGAAAATCACCTTAAACAAGGTCTAACATATAAAAAACATAAAGTATTATTTTTTAATAACATAATTTATGAGATAAACCACTAATATCATATAATTAATTACAATATATTAGCTAACTATATTATTGTATTTTCATATAACTAATTAATTAGATTTAGGCATATAATTATAATTAATTTGATCATTTATGTATGATATATTATAAAAATAATAATATATTTTCATTAATTATATATTACAACTTATATTATATTTAGTAACTAATAGATCGTCTAATTATATCATAATTATTTAGTTATGTAACAATATATATATATATATTAGTTTATCGTTATTATTTAAGATAATAAGTAGTATATAAGTTATTGTTCAATCTGTTTAATTATCAATAAATTCACATGTTTTTGTAGTTTGTCATTCATATTTATTAATTATAATTCATAATTTATGAATAAACAATTTTCTTATAATTCAAATCAAATATATATGTACATGTAATATTATAAATATGTGTATATATATATATATATATATCGATATATACTAAAATAATGGTATATACCAATTTTTTCGGTATATACCGCGGTACGATATATGACGGTATACCTCGGTATTTGGAAAAATTATACATTTACCTTACCTAAAAGTTCAGTACGGTATGATACCTTATCAAAAATTTTGGTATACCTTATATTCGGTATTTTACGGTATTTTTCGGAATGATAAGTACGGTATACCGTTTTTTCGGTAAATTTTGACAGCTCTATTCAAGCCTACCCTTCATCTCCTATGTTTTTTATCTGTTACTCTTTAATTTCCTTCAAGAAAAATATGTTCTTATTACGTTACCTTATACCTTACTAAAATTGTCAGACCTTATACCTTACTTTTACCTTCGGTATGAAAAATTTCATACCGTTACCTTACCATACTTTTCGGTATACCTTAGTTTGGTATGACATTTTTACATACCTATACCTTACCTTATTTTCGATATACCTTACCTTACTTCGGTATACCTTTCTTACACGGTATACCAAAACTTATTTACTTTCGATATATCTTACCTTAATTCGATATACCTTTTTTTGCGATATACCAGAATTTATTTATAATAAAAATCACCTTAAACAAGGTCTAACATATAAAAAACATAAAGTATTATTTTTTAATAACATAATTTACGAGATAAACCACTAATATCATATAATTAATTACAATATATTAACTAACTATATTATTGTATTTTCATATAACTAATTAACTAGATTTAAGCATATAATTATAATTAATTTGATCATTTATGTATGATATATTATAAAAATAATAATATATTTTCATTAATTATATATTACAACTTATATTATATTTAGTAACTAATAGATCGTCTAATTATATCATAATTATTTAATTATGTAACAATATATATATATATATATATATATATATTAGTTTGTCGTTATTATTTAAGATAATAAGTAGTATATAAGTTATTGTTCAATCTTTTTAATTATCAATAAATTCACATGTTTTTGTAGTTTGTCATTCATATTTATTAATTATAATTCATAATTTATGAATAAACAATTTTCGTATAATTCAAATCGAATATATATGTACATGTAATATTATAAATATATGTGTATATATATATATCGATATATACCAAAATAACGGTATATATCAATTTTTTCGGTATATACCGCGGTACGGTATATGACGGTATATCTCGGTATTTGGAAAAATTATACATTTACCTTACCTAAAAGTTCGGTACGGTATGATACCTTACCAAAAATTTCGGTATACCTTATATTCGGTATTTTACGGTATTTTTCGGTACGGTAAGTACGGTATACCGTTTTTTCGATAAATTTTGACAGCCCTAGGTTGGAATAATCTCATTGTAATTACTACTTTTTCCCTTAAATGCAAAAAATAATATTCATCACTAAAATTGACTCGTTTTGAACTGTACCGTTAATATTAATTTATTTAGTTTTTAAGATCGAATAATTAAAGTCTTCGGGAAATGATAAAAATATTTTTCGAATCTCGTGCAATAATTTTTGGAATAAGATAGAGTCAACGATCATTGCAAATCAATTTGTGGAGTTTTAATTGATTTGTTGAGATAACATGCTTTAGTATTGTAATTTACTTATCAGCAGTCAACTATCTTTTCCCCATATGTTTACGATTATTAAAGCATTTATTTATGGGGTAAATGCTAAAATACTCATTTTGATAAAGTAAAAAATAAAAAATACCCACTTAAAAATAAAAGATAAAAAATACCTATTTTTTACAATAGCATGATAAAATTGATCATGTGTTCATGTTATTCAAATTTAAAATAACTTGAATAACATGATCACATGATGAAATTTATCATGTTATTGTAAAAATAACATGATCACATGATGAAATTCATCATGTTATTGTAAAAAGTGGGTATTTTTATCTTTTATTTTTAAGTGGGTAATTTATATTTTTATTTTATAAAAGTGGGTAATTTTACCTATTACCCCTTTATTTATTTATATTATCTTTGTGGCTTTGAATAATTACACTAATTCCCATATATAGCTACATTAATGGTAGCTAGCTAGTTAATAAATGAATAATTGAATATAATATGGCTACCTTTCCGATCCTATCCCACAAATCTTGATCTACATCCTTTATTTAAATCTGATATTACTCTGACCGTTTATATAAGATATTGCAGAAACAGGTATAAAACAACTCTCAGAATTAAGTTAATGCTACATAAACCCCATGTCTCATTCTATGTTCTTGATTCACAGGCCATCTTTATCTCTAACATCCAATGTTCCCAAGATCTGCAGAGATCGAACAACGCAGGTAATTGTCTGCTGCTGCCCCTTCTCCGGCTCATACTCAAGGAAGCAGAAACATATTAATGCTGAGATAACAGAAAACAAGAAAGTTATTAATCTCTCTGGTAAAACTCCACCATTTTCTCCTTCTATTGTTAACACTGAAATGGAAACAGCAATCCACTTCGCCTTGAGTTTCATCCCTTTTATCCTCTCCTTTGGACTCATTTCATGGATGATCGGAGGAAGGAAGAAAGTCAACCCTCCAGAGCGGCGGCGGCTGCCACCTGCCCCACCTCAGCTTCCTCTGATCGGTCACCTGCACCACATCATAGGGCCACTCCCGCATCACCACCCTCTAAGGAGCCTCGCGAGCAAGTACGGGCCGCTAATTCACCTCCAGTTCGGCGAAGTCACCACCGTCATAGTGTCTTCGCCGGAGGTCGCAGAAAAGGTGCTTAGAACTCACGCCTCCGCCATTGCAGATAGGCCTAAAAGCTTGGCTACTCAGATAATCTGGTACAATTACAGTGATATAGTGTTTAGCCCTTACGGCGAGTACTGGCGGCAGATGCGCAGAATCTGCACTCTCGAGCTGCTGAGCGCCAAGAACGTCCGGTCGTTCGAGCACATCCGGCAAGACGAGGCTGCCCTTCTCCTCGAGTCGATCAAATCGACTCGAGGATCTCCGTTCGACCTCAGCAAGAAGATCTCCTTCTTCATGAGCTCTATGACGTGCAGAGCCGCATTCGGGAATGTGGCCATGGATAGGGTTGGGGCGATTGAGTTGATCAAGAAAGCATTGGGCTTCGCTGGGCAATTTGATTTAGCTGATCTGTTTCCTTCGATTAAGGTGTTTAGTTTCATTACTTGGAACAAGTTCAAGCTGCTGAAGCTGCAGAAGAAACTGGATCGAGTTCTGGACGATGTGATTGATGAGCACAGGAGGAATATGGAGTCGACGAGGATGGGTTATGGGGAGATGGGTAGTGAGGATTTGGTTGATGTTTTTCTCCGATTGAAGGAAAGTGGTGAAGCCGGTTTATCCATCACCAACGGCAGTATCAAATCCGTTATATTTGTAAGCTTCTTGATCCATAACTATGTAATCTTAAGAGTTTAGTTTGATTTTGTGTTTGATCTTAAGGTCGTCGTCATCTCACCTTTCACTTTCAGGATATGTTTGCAGCAGGCACAGAAACATCATCTACAACGGTGGACTGGGCCATGGCGGAGCTAATGAGAAACCCGGGGGTGATGGCAAAAGCACAAGACGAAGTAAGGCGAGCTTTCCGGGGAAGGGGGAGGATCGAAGAGTCGGAGATCAGAAGACTAAAGTACCTCAAGATGGTGATAAACGAGACGCTGAGGCTGCACCCTCCGGTTGCTCTAATCCCAAGAGCATGTAGGGAGGAGTTCGAGATTGAAGGCTATCACATACCTCTCAACGCTAACGTCATCATCAACATTTGGTCGATCGGAAGAGATCCAAAGTATTGGCACCATCCGGAGAGGTTTGAGCCGGAGAGGTTTGAGGAGAATCCCATTGATTTCTTAGGCAGCCACTTCGAGTTTATCCCGTTTGGCTCCGGGAAGAGGATCTGCCCAGGCATGGCATTTGGCGTGGCCAACGTAGAATTCCTTTTAGCCCAACTCCTCTATCACTTTGACTGGAAGCTCCCGCCGGGAGCCACCATTGATGACGTGGATATGACCGAGGTCGATGGTTTTGCCGTTTCGAGAAAGAGTGGCCTTTGTCTGATTGCTCAACCCTGCGATCCGACGTTATGCAACGATGGTCCAGTGGAAGAATGAATGATCATCATCCATCGATTCGATGTTGAAGTCGTTTTGTTTAAGATATAAAATATATATTTTCTTTATATATATACTATAAACTTTGAACTTTAATCACGCTACGGGATCTTATTATTATAATAGGAAAATGTTATACTGTTAGGGGTGTTTACTAAGTGGGATTAGGAGGGATAAGCCTAGATAGATAAAAATAGTATAGGCTAATCTAGTGTTTACTAATTAGGATTGGACTTCTAAGATATCCTAAAGCCCGTGATTAAGGCTCCAATAAGGGATTATTTCTTTGATTTCTATCCCACCTAGAAGGATGGGATTAATGTAATCTCAAGAAGGTGGATTATTCTAATTAATCTCATCCTACATAGTAAACACCCCCTTAGACAATAGGTGATCTCATAGATCAAGAGTGTTTGTTTGTTTAACGTTATTAATTCTTAGTAAATAAGACCAAACAAACATATGAATATTCAGATGTAAAATTTGAAAATGAGTCGTTATTAATCAGAATATAAAAGAGAATTGTTGATCAATTTATTGAGTTAAGAAACATAACAATTATACTACAAACAATAACGAATCTCCTGAATTGAATGAAAGGATTTGGACACAAAGTAATAATAAGACAAGCCATGAATTGAATATGATATATAAAGAATGAGTCAAGATTGGAAAGAGTGAATGAGCAATGCATTGACTAAGGGCTTCAAGACTTTCTCAGGATGAGTGTAGCCATCTTGGTTGTGCTTGTAAACAACATCGATCAGTCGTGAAAGATTCACTATTCTCTTCAAAATCTCCATTGGAACCGACTTCTCCTTCACAACCTCACCATTAATATCCTTCCATGCATCCTCAGCAATCTTGTTGAACTCCTCCTTTGCTTCCTCCTCGCAAACTCCATGCTCTTTCATGTAGCATTCGATCCCCGTCGCGGATTGTCCTCTCCTTTTCTCAATCTAAGCAACACATATCATACTCAATGATCTTGTAGATTTATGAAAAAACGAGAACCATTCCTTAGATAGGAGCTAAGAATCAATGTGAATCGCTGATCATTTTTTTATCGCATGAGATCTTGTGTTACGTTAATACGAGACTATTACATGATATAATTATAATTCAAGATTTAAGATTTTATATATAAAGAAACATACCTCTTAAATAATTAATTATAACACGTGTCAGTATCTTATTAAAACAAAATAATATGTGACACGCAATAAAAGGTTTGAGATCACAAGCACGAGTTTTATTACACATACCTCATAAGTCGCCACGTCATCAATAACTCGACATATAGTAACATTAGCTACTTGGATCCTAGGTTTCTTGATCAGCCAATCAAATGCCTCTTTTCTTGCAGAGGCCATGCCCATGAAAGATGTGGCCCCAAGCAAGTAGTATGTGCTTGTAATGAAGCCATTGGTCATGTAATCTCTAAATGGAGGCATGTATCCTTCTAAGAACCACTTTGCTTCTATGTTGTAGCTTCTTATAATCTCTTGCATCTGTTCAAATGTGAGGTAAGAAATCATTAGCTTTGAATTATGATCACCATATCTTAAGATGTTACAATTTTGTTTAGTAGAATAAGTTAAAATTCATACTGTGGCTTTTGCATAATTAAGTGCAAATGATCTTCCTTGTAGCATTAGTTCTTGCTTGTATTGATCATATAGTTGTAAAAGAGCTCTGTAGATTATCTTCAAGTAATCTGGTAGTTTGTTTATTTCTCCTATGTCCCATCTGATTATAGAAACATAAATCAATATAATAATTAATTACCTATTAAATTGAAATAATTAGTAATTAATTAATTACCTTTGTACAGCATCAGTGAAAATTTGAAGCTCTTCAAGAGTACCATATGAATCATATGTATCATCAATGACTGAAATCATAGCAATAGTTTTTGCTAGCATGATTCTTGCTCTAGAATATTGTGGCTCAAAATAGACTCCCAATGTCCAAAAATAGCACTCCACCATTCTATCTCTTGCATAACTAAGTTTAGATATAAGCTCCAACTCTTTCCACCACCTAATCAACAAATTATAGCATATAGGGTGTAAATCATCTCAATTAAGGAAACTTTCACTCGAAAAATGAGAAACAATCAGAATCGTTGATGATTGCAAAATTTATGTACGGTCCAAATTCAAAATGCATCACATAATGCGTATACTAACTAGCTAGCAACTACTTATGTACCTCATCAATTCACAAAGTTCTTGTCTATGCAAGAATTGGAGCAAATTGAAGTCCAATTTAGCCAGCCTCAACAAGGGCTCATTCTTCGATTCGTGCTCCCCATAGAGAGAAATGTAACGTCGTGCCTCCACCCTTGGAACGCCTCGTTGCAGACATTGCTCCAAGGAGTGTTCCACTTGCTCCTTTAGAGGGGAGCCCAAAAACGGTGCAACGGACTCCAGATGATTCGTGGAGAAAACAAGAGCCTCGTCTAAGACATCTTCACCGTGTGTTCTTAAATGTGCAGCTTCATATAGGCTAAAAATCCCCTCATCATCATCCTTCAAGTGATTCTTGAATTTACCATCATTGTCTCTAAATTTTTCAAAGATGCCTTTGTAAAGATTTAGTTAGTCCATGCATGCATGATATATAATCGTATCAGAAAAAAAAAATGTGTCATGTTTATTGGGATGACAGAAGAAAATATAAAGATTTGTGAGCATACCTGTGGAAATGTTGCAGCCATGTTGTCTAAGCATCCTAAAATAGAGAGCAACAGTATTCAAATTATCTTCATCATCTTCCATTAATTGTGGGCAAATATTATGAAGCTGCTCATCGATTTCTTTTTCAAAATGGTATGAAATCCCAAGGCGTTCGACTTTGTCGATTAATTTCAACTTGTTTGCTATGCTTGGCTCCTTTGCAACGATCATGCCCCTCACTTCCTCCTTCAATGCTCCAATTTCTTCGTCGTGAAACTGTCGATGATCAAGAACCATATGATACCTCAATAAATAAAAATTTTATCCCGAAATGAGCATTCCGGCGCAATAAAATGGACATGCACATCATATGGTATAGCATATATATACACCTTTTGCATCTAGGGTTTCTAATAATATTAGACTGTGTTTGATATTTAAGATATGATACTCATGTCATGATAATTACATACTTTATAATTAGAATAACTATAATGTAATTATTATGATATATTACACCCTATTTTATTACTTTACAAGATTCAAATAGGAAATGTAACACGAAAATGTAACTGCACGAATACGTACCAAATTGTTATCGTTGATTGAAGTTGAAGTAAATAGATCACCCCATAGACTCGGGGAGAAGTTGGGCGAGGGGCGACCGGGCTCCGGTGGATTGGATGCTAACTTCTCAACACTAGCAAAGGCCATTAATCTTAGATTTGGTATCAAAAACTATAATGAGGAATAGCTTCACTTTTCTAATGTGATATTGCATGTAAATTGTAGGAGAGATTGATCTATTTTTATAGTGTGATAAGCCTCGAGAATTTTGGTGCAGCCTCACGTTGTTTGACTGGAATTAATTACTTTTCCTTTTTTCTTACTGCTGAGAATTCTATAGTCCAAACTCATGAATTTATTTGATACTAAAATATTATTTATATTAATTAATTTAAATTACATGACCATTGAGCTTCAGACATTAATTTCATAGCTATAAAGTTGGAATTACCACTAAACCAAGAAACACAAAGTAAGAGATACTTATTTAATTAAACTCTCTTGATCATCTCACTAAAACTACTCAAGAAATTTAATGACATTTCTCTTGGCTCTAAGTAAAATTAATTATGTCACTAATGGAACATTTTGTGTTTCTGGCTCTTGCATGAGAATTCTCTATTTCCAATATTCAATTTTAATTTATTGCACGCAATTAATTATGTCACTAATGGAGTATATATATGTTGATTTATTCATTAATTGGATATATAATTTTTTTTTATGAAGTTGGTATATATTCATTTCTAGACTAACTAGCATTTGGGTTTTAATAATCGACGATGCTTCCCTAAAATTTCAGTTTCAAATTTCAAGACTATTGAATTTTATAATTCTTTTTGAAAATTTAGGTAATTCAATTACGTATAATAAATAGCCAGTTAGGAATGTTATGTAAGTCGAACGTTGACTTTGACGACGACAGTGCGACATTTCAACTCGCATGCGCTCTGTTTCGACTTAATTAAATATTTAATTTCATGATGGTTAATTAGTGGATTTTGTTTATGCTTAATTAATTAATTTCAGAATCATATTACCAAACAAAAGGAATAAAATAGTAAGAAACTAGAATAACAAAAATTTAAAAGTTCAACGCATAAAAAGGTCTATGTTAAACTGCTAATAAAAGTCCAAAATTTTGACTTTTTTTTTTTTACAAATTCTGGTTACTTCGAGTTGCAAGTCCATATTTTTACTGTTTTGTTTCTACCGGGTGTTTACTAGATAATATATAAAATAAATATACATTAATTTAGTGTTTATTAATAAGGATTAGATTTATAAGGTATTTTAAAAATACGTGATAAATGTTCAAATAAGATAAATTAATTTAGTGTTTATTTTTTTTTATAAGTATCACAATTCACACCTAGAATTATGGGATTAAAATTATTCCAATAAAGAAGGTGATTTTAATCAATCGCTAAACATATCGTAATTATATAAATTAATTCCTTCACGTGCAGTTATGAATAATAATGGGCCGAACCAAGTTGGGCTTCCTAGTTCCTTATGTCCAGGCCCGATTTATAAGTTAATTAACCAATAAGCCTAAGCCCAACTCATGGTCCGAATGGGCCCATAATTCAAGCCCAAATCTAAACTCATATGTGTTAGGTGGGGTTGGACGAGGCCCAAATTTATATATACATTTATTTTATTTTATTCTACTTCTGTTCTATTAAAAGTCATTTAGTTTATCAAATTTGTGAGAAATTTTTAGTCAAATTAATTTTTTTTAGTGGGATAGAAAGAATATAATTTTATTTTTTTTTCATATATTTCAATATGTATAATTAATTTAATTTAAAAAACATGAATAATTAATTTATTTTTTTCATATTTAATGAGTTACACATATACTAATTTGTTATTTGTATTTAATGTATTTAATTGAATTACATATAACAAATGGAGGGGGTACACGTATCAAAAATAATTAAAAAAAAAATGAATCCAATAACAAATTTATAGATTGACTAAAATAACAAAATGAGTAAGAGGGAAAGGGAAAGAGTGTATAACCTGTTTTACTTGTATCAAAGACATCTAAATTGAAGAATCTTTTAAATAGAGTAAAACACAATAGTAAAGTATATATATAAGTCGCTACACTTTTATCAAACTCATATCAAACCACATGCATGAGATGTAATCAAATTAGAAAATTACATTCAATAACTTAAAAACAATTAACATGTTGACAAAGTAATTAGATTCATTCCACTGGAGAAGCAAGTGCAAGAAGAGGCACAAGTCTATGCACCCCAAGACCAGGACACTCACTCATGTCCAACTCTTCTGCTTCAATCCCATTAGGCAACTCCCAATCGAACCTTTTCACTAGATTTGCAATCACACACTCAATGGTAGCAACAGTACTGTACGTGATCGCAGGGCACAGCCTTCGTCCGGCCCCGAACGGGATCAGCTCGAAATCTTGGCCTCTCAAGTCTATCTGGGAATTCAAGAATCTCTCCGGCTTGAACTTTTCTGGCTCGTCCCAAGAGGCAGGGTCCCTCCCTATAGCCCAAGCATTCACCATCACCATTGTTCCACTTGAAATATCGTACCCTTTTATGTGGACATCTTCGAGTGCTACTCTAGGCAGAAGTAGAGGGCCTGCAGGATGTAGACGCATAGATTCTTTGATCACAGCCTTGAGATAATGCATCTTGTCTGTGTCGGCCTTTCCTCGTACCTCTTGTGCAACTTCTCCATTACTTTGGGATGTCGTAGGAGTTCTGAGAACGTCCATTCTAGAGTTGTCGACATCGTTTCTGTTCCCCCAACGAATACATCCTGTTGAATAGTAACAATGCATACGTTCATCAAGAAATGAGTCATATATATATGTAGCATTCTATTCTATTGCCTGACCGTATGACATCTGTTGTTGACTTCACATAGTAACGGAAAGAAACCATAAACATATACTCCCTCTCCCTGTTCTGTTATTTATGTAAAAATTTCACTATTTTGGTCAAAACCGCACATGAATAGACGATGAGTATAAAAATAGAGAAAAAGAGGGAGTTACCAAAAGCAAGGCTTTGATGCTATCTCGATCAAGGGAAACATCATCAACACCCTTATCCTTATACATTCCAAGAAAATTCTCTCCACTCCTCTCCACCTCTTCATGCGAATGCACAAGGAGATCAAGCCGTTCTCGAATCACATTCTCCAAAACCCGATCCACAGCTTCCGCAGTGCTATCGAGCCGCCTATCGAAACCATTAACACGACTAATCCAAGCGAGCCACGGTATGAAATCGCCGACGTTAATAGCTCCGACAAGTCTCACGGCTTCCACAATCACACCTAGCAATTTCTTCCCACTGTCAGAGTCACTGTACTTTTTCCCCAAAGCCGATCTGCATATAGCATCATTACTCACCTTCGAAAACATCTCACTCAGATTCAGAACCCCACCGGAACACACTTCGTTAACTTCCTTCATGAAGAGGGCAGTCTCTTCTTCCCTCACGGTGGCGAAAGTCTTCACCCTCTTGGGACTGAGCAGTTGGAGGACAAAGATGCTCTTCACCTTCCTCCAGTATTCTCCGTAGGGGGAGAACACGGCGTCGTTGCAGCCGTAGAGCAGCTTCTTTGCTGCCTTGTTGGTGGGCCTCGATGCGAAGCTGAGGTCATGCGTCCTCATTATTTCGCGGGCGAAATCGGCCGACGAAACGATGAGGACGGGGACGCTGCCCAGGTGGAGGAGCATCAACGGGCCGTGCTTTCGTGCCAAGAAGTGGAGTACTAGTTTTTTTCTGCTCCAATGCTTCATCACTACCAACATTATCATGCATGTAGTGCATGGCAAGAGTATAAGATAGAAAAGAGATGTGAGATTAAATATTTTGGAAGATTTCTCCATTTGTGAAGGTGTGATTTGTGTTTGTGTGAGGAGTTTAATTGATGAATAGCTATGTTAGTGATTTTTCTCTATATATAGACCAATTTTCTCCTTGTAATTTGGTGTGGCAATTAATTTATTGTGAAAGGTCGGAAATGGCCGGCTTATTTCAATTAATATTTATTAAAAATAAAATATTATTATAATATAATGAATCATAATTAATATTTATTTTGAAATATAATTTAAAAAATTATATCACTACAAAAAAATTATTTTAGCAACGGAATTTTTCCGTTACTAAAACAAGAAATTTCGTTACTAAATGTTTTAGTAATGGATTTGTAACGGATTTATCCGTAGTAATATCGATGGTTGCTAAAAAATTTAACAACGCAATATATTCCGTTACTATATATATATAACAACAGAATTGTAACGGAATTTCCGTTTCTAGAATGGTTTCTTGTATTTTAGTAACGGAACTGTAACGGAAAATTTCGTTACTAAATTTTTAATAACGGATAATTCTGTTATTAATTTCGTTACTAAAATTTCGTAACAATTCCGTTGTCGATCCGTTAAAATTTAGAAACGGAAAATTTTTCCGTCACTATTTTGTTGCTATATAATGCATTTTTTGTAGTGTATATTATAATTTTGAATTTATTAATATTAGTAATAATTTAAGTAACATTAAATTTTAAAAATTAAGTAATTCTAAATAAAAATGAATTCATAATATTAAGTAAACCATTAAATAAGGAATATAAAACTAAACTGAATAGTAGAGATGGAGATAGAGTGACAACAATTCACCACGTGTGCAAATCATATAATTAAAACGTGGGAGTACTGCCATTAATTAATTAAATAATCAACTATGTAGTGCTTAATTTTTTTTTATAAAATCTATATAATACATTTAATTAATTTAAACATTTCCTAATGATAGCAGTACATTTACGACCATATTTTCAATTGAAATCAATGTTTATTCCAAGTTCCTTGGCTTGTACAATTTCTTATTAATGAACATAAACCACGAAAATGTAGCCAAATATTGTATTGGGCATAACTCAAGACTATTAAGTTAGACCCAAATAGATGCTTGGAATCTGCATTTGTGAAACTGTTGATGCTTCCATTGATCGAGACAGCATCAAATCACTGATTTTGGTAATCCATCCCTACCTTTGCATTATTCTATACTTTGAGCAGAATAAAAATGAATTAACAAATATATGGTTATATACAGAATGTCTGAACTCCTAAGAAATCCGGCGGTGATGGAAAAGCTACAACGTGAGATAAGAGGAATCACGAAACAGAAACAAGAAATAACAGACAATGACCTAGAAAAGATGCAGTATTTGAAGGCTGTGATCAAGGAAACTCTGCGTATTCATCCGCCCGCACCGTTGCTTGCGCCAAGAAATTTATATTGAATCGGAATGGGGCAACTCGAGCATAAACCTACGTAAGACAGTCATGTCGGGTTTGAACCGGATGACTGGCCCCGACCGACATTGGAATCAGCCGCATCGCTAGAGGTGAGAATTGCGATTAAAGAATCAATGATGACATATGTTCCGACTTGGTAGACTCATTTATTTTTGTTTGACAAAAATTTTGATTATAGGACCGTTCCACCGTCTGCGTTGGCTAGTACAACTTAACATGTTCAGATTAATGTGACATCATTTACGAGCAGGTCAGCATTTTCGATCTTAATTATACTTTTTTAATGTCTCCCTTTGTTTATTAATTCGAGCTTGAATTATATTATTTAAATAAAAATATTAAATAGCCGTGTGGTAAATGAAGTTGTCCTATTACCTATATGCCCTTAATTAAATTATATAAAAAAGACATAATAGGCCATACATATTTTGAATTATTATTTTGAAGAAATAAGTCATAATAGCTATTTATAGACAATAAACTAACAAATTAGTTAATAAAGTAAATAATTAAAATAATCAAATTCTAAATTAAATGTTATAAATAACTTTAAGAATAATGAACTTGATATATAGTTGTCAAAATTGGTTAAGAAAAAATATTTTTGATAAAAAATTAATATTTACTATTTTAATTTTAATAATTTTTTTGAGTGTATTATATAAAATGATTAGTATACATTATACAACTTCAGCCTATTATTTTTCTAATTGCGCATGCAAAGTAAGTGAACATGAATGACATCCTGTAGGATCAAGCGCTTGCCACTAGACCAAAAGCCCGGACTTGTGGTGAGGTGCTACTTTATTTCCCTTAACCCATATCTAGCTGCAGGCGCACACAGGCGGCACGCAACTATGCCTTTAATCGAGCGAACGGACAGACTTGAGCGCAACTCGCTGAAAGGCAGGAGACTGCTAGGATTTCTCCCAACACATCCTTTATTTTTTAATTAGTGAAATATTTTTGTATAAAGGAGATATTGCCGTATATTATTATTTTATCATTATTATTTATATCAATAAATGTCTCACACTATTATTTTATCAATATAATAGAACATTAATAATAAAATTCCCATTGAAAGATCATGTGTACTAAATTTCATGTCTCATAATTAAATTTAATATTTTCTAAAATTAAAAATTGATATAATGAATGATTCAACAACTATTTGAAAAAAAATTAAAATTCTATACTCCATTTTTGAATTTATGAACCTTAAAAATTAATTAAAAATAATTATATATTCTATTTCGGTGGGATGAACTTTAATATTATGTACAGCCTCCGTTCGTGTGTTATGTTTTAAAAAATAATTATATAACCACAAAGGATTCAGCACAAAAAATTAAAGTATTGTGTTTTAAAAAAATGTAAAATTTATATTTTCAAATATTTTCGTGTTAAAGAAAGTGACCACTTTTAATGAGAACTTGCAACCCACAGGAACTGTTCAGAATCTTTTAAAGAATGCGGGAATTTTTAAAGAATTTTCGTCTAATCAAATGAAATTAAATTAAAGAAAGACCAAGGGGGGTAATGGCTTGTATATAACTTTGTCTAATTTTTCTTTAACTTGTTTTTTTTTATCCCCCTTCTTTTTTCCTTTTGCCACTGTATTATTTTCTCAACATTTATATTGACAAGAATATATTGAACAAATATAATTCTTCGTGATAAGTGAAGGGAGTCTATTTATTTATGTCGCGTAGTTTTTTACTTTATCTTATGATCTTGATATATATGTTATGCAAATATTACTTTTTTTGATACAACAAGTACTTTTTTATTGCAAAAAGTGCACTAAAAACAATAGGGAAGTCATGATCCCAATCGAGATTGAAGTGAACAGCAGCCAGCTAAATAAATAAACTTATCCCAATCGGGATTGAAGTGAACAGCAGCCAGCTAAATAAATAAACTTAGATTCTTCGATCTCTCACCATCTCCAACTCTAGCAATGGAAGAACTCAAACTTCCATTGATGCTCACTGCTCTCCTCTCTCTCATCTTGCTATGCTCCATATACAAAACCTTCCTCAAACCCTCTCGAAGAAGAAAACTGCCACCTTCTCCATGGAAGCTGCCGATCATCGGAAACCTACACCAGCTGGGCCCACTGGCTCACCAAGATCTCCACCTCTTGGCTCAGAAGCACGGCCCACTCATGCTCCTACACTTCGGCAGTGTCCCCGTTCTGATCGTGTCGTCGGCGGAAGTGGCTCGCGAGATGCTGACCACTCACGACCTCGTCTTCTCGAACCGGCCATGTTTCAAAGCCTCCAAGAAGATCTTCTACGGAGCCAACGACGTAGCTTTCTCCCCTTACGGCGAGTACTGGAGGAAGGTGAGGAGCATCGTCGTTCTTCAGCTGCTCAGCAACAGAAGGGTTCAGACGTTCCGCACCATACGGGAAGAGGAAACCGCCCTCTTCATGAAGGAGATCGAAGGGCACTCCAACGCGCCGGTGAATCTGAGTGAGATGTTTCTCAAGGTGAATAGTGACAGCGTGACTAGATCTGCTTTCGGCAACAAGTACGGCGAATCGGAGAATGGGAAGAGATTCCTAAGTGTCATGACGGATATGATGGAGCTATTAGGGGCTATTAATATCGGCGATTTCATACCTTGGCTCGATTGGATTAACTGCGTTAATGGCTTCGATAAGAAGCTCGATAATGCTGCCAAAGAGATGGACCGTGTTTTGGAGAGAATCATTCAAGAACGCAAACATGGAAAGGAAGAAGAAAGTGGAGAAAATTTTCTTGATATTTTGCTTGGAATCTGCAATGGTGAAACTGCTGATGCTTCCATTGATCGAGACAGCATCAAATCACTGATTTTGGTAATCCATACCTACCTTTGTTCTACTGTTTATTATATCAATTCTTGAATTTTGCTTCGTAGCTTGTTTTTGTTGGGTAGAAGAGTGTTTGCTGTGCTTTTCTGTTGTATTTCTTGAATTTATTTTTCTTGTGTTGTTTTGTTGGTTTGGCTCTTTAAAATACGTGGTCAGTTATCTTTTCATCTTTTACTATACTTCTTATTTTACGTGAAAAAAAAGAAAGAAGTCATTTTTAGCTGATTGCGGAAGTATATATCTCTTAGTAGGCGAGGATAAACTTTGATGAACATATGGTTACCATTATGCAGAATGTGTTTCTTGGTGGAACTGAAACAATAGCAACATCCATGGATTGGGTGATGTCTGAAATCCTACGAAATCCAGCGGTGATGGAAAAGCTACAACGCGAGATAAGAGGAATCACAAAGCAGAATCAAGAAATAACAGACAATGATCTAGAAAAGATGCAGTATTTGAAGGCCGTGATCAAGGAAACTATGCGTATTCATCCTCCCGGGCCGTTGCTCGTGCCTAGAATAGCCAGGGAAGATGTTCGGATAAAGGGCTTCGACGTATCAGCTGGAACAGTGGTTATGATCAACGCGTGGACTATGGGGAGGAACCCTGCCTATTGGGACGAACCAGAAAAGTTTAAGCCAGAGAGATTCTTGAATTCTTCGATAGATTTCAACGGCCTGGATTTTGAGCTCATCCCGTTCGGATCTGGCCGAAGGAGGTGTCCCGGTATGGCATACAGTATTGCTGCTATGGAGTTTATGTTAGCGAATATGGTGAAGAAATTCGACTGGAAATTGCCTAATGGGATGAAAGCTAAAGATTTGGACATGAATGAGAGCCCTGGACTCACAACACATAGGCTTCTTCCTCTTCTTGCAGTTGCTTCAAAGAGTGAATAATGTTTTCAAACGTTTGTGAACAAGTTGGAGTTGAAATCAAGCATATTGCATATGCAGCTTTTTCTATGTTTCAATTTATGTAGTGTTTCTCAATAAAGAATGCTTCCCATGTGTGCAGTTTGGTCTCTTCATTGAGCAATCAAAATAATACAGTATGCAATTCCGACTGAGTTTAATTAAAGTTGTTATTTCTTATATTAAATTAAGCTATTAACATCGGCGACTTCATACCTTATACTCCCTCCGTCCCAATAAACCTGACCCCTTTCATTATTATAATACACTCATTTGAATATAAAAGGGGCCAGGTTTATTGGGACGGAGGGAGTATTTCCTATCATGTGCAAATATTATGGTGCCGTCATTAATTTATTGTATCTCTGTTTATTTATAAGCTGGGGATCCCATCTTTTAATTTATTCTATTATTCATCGATGACCCCTCTGTGATTCAAATCTTTTATTATAGAATGGTATAATATTATTTTTATTATTTATATTGGTAGAGTTATATGGATAAAGTTATGACACGAGTCATAACTAATAATTTGAAATATAATATACTATATATTTTCTCGAGTTAATGGATAAAATTACATAGAGCTGTGAAAATGGGCATGGCTGGCCCGGCCATCGGGATTTGAGTCGAGTTGAGCTTTGAAAATTAAGATCTGAAAAAATCAGGCCTAAAATGCTCGACAAAAAATCTCACGGGCCTGTGAGGTTTTGGAATTAAAAAGTTTGAATTTTGGGCTTAAAAAGTTCTCTATTAAAATATACTATTTATATTTATTTTTTAATTAAAATATTATGAATTATACTATTAAATCATTAAAATTAAGTAATTTATTTACAATCGTTTTGTTTAGAAATAAAAATAATTATTTTATAAATTTATTATATTAAAATTTTAAATATTATTTCGGGCGGGTAAAACATGTCCGCCCGGTAACCTGAAAAGGGATAGGTTGGGTCTCATCTTTTTAAGCCCGAATTTTTTGGGTGGGATTCAGCTTTTCAAAAAGGCTGTCCCGGTGATTTTGAAAGCTTATCTAAAATTACCTACTTTCATAAAATAAAGAGAAAAAAATATTTACTTAAAAATAAAAAATAATTTCTCATGTGCTCATATAAATAATTTTGTGAAATAAAATATATGAGCACATTATTAATTTTCTCATGTGCTCTTGTAATTGTGTATTTTATCTTTTATTTTTAATTTAATACTCTCTCTCCCCACCAAGTTTCTTCTCACTTTGTCATTTTAGTCCGTCCATCAAGTTTGTTCTCATTTTTCTTTCTATTTTTGGTAACCTCTTCTCCACTGACTAGACTTTAAGGTATGTCTCATTATTCACTCACAATACATTACACGTCATCTAAATTTTTGTGGGTCTCATTCTCCACTCATTACACTTTATCCTCACTTTACCTTTTACCAACTAAAGTCAACCCATTTTATTAAAACTCTTGTTGGGTCAAAATGGGAAGAACATTTTATTAAAGTCACTTTATCTTTTAATAAGTATTTTAGTTTTTATCTCTTTATTTTCATTATATATATACTCTAAAACTTGAACTATAATCATAATACGTGTCACAATTTTATTAATATAATAAAAAATATTACACCCTTAAAAAATAAGATATAGTTTGTGGATCTTATTGTTTCCCGTATCTTTAATTACTACTATATTAACGAATGTGCCTAATCTATTAATTATTAAATATTTTTTAATAGATAATATCACCAAAACTGGATTTGCAACTAATGTGTCTGTCGACGTTATGTCAACATAAAATAAATAAAAAATAAGATAAGGAAATGATTTCATATGCTATGATTTATTATTTGAGATTTTAATTCAAAGTACTACCAAAGTGTTTCAAATGTAAAGTTGTTTTGATATATCTTTCATTCTTAATTTGAAGTTAAATGAAATTTCTATCATTTGACATGAAAAATTTAATATGAAACATCATGCACAGTACTTTCTTGTATTTTTATCTTGATATCTATTATATGAATCCATTACTTTACAAGAATCGAACATAGTACTTTTTTTATTGCTTAATCAAAAACCAAACAAACTGCACACATAGGAAGCAATGAAGTGAAATTCTTGAAAAACACTACAGAAATTTTAAACACTGAGAAAGCATGTGCTATAAGCTCGAACTTATTCATAGACGACGTTTGGAATCATTAAGTCAGTGAAGCAACTGCAAGAAGAGGAAGCAATCTATGTGCTGATTGTCCAATGCTCTCATTCATGTCCAAATCTTCAGCTTTCATCCCATTAGGCAATTTCCAGTCGAATTTCTTCACCAGATTCGCTAACATAAACTCTATAGCAGCAATACTGTATGCCGTCCCGGGGCACCCCCTTCGGCCAGCTCCGAATGGAATGAACTTAAAATCCAGGCCTTTGAAATCTATGGAAGAATTCAAGAATCTCTCTGGCTTGAACTTTTCTGGTTCGTCCCAATAGGCAGGGTTCCTCCCCATAGTCCACACATTGATCATCACCATTGTTCCAGCTGAAACGTCGAAGCCCTTTATCTGCACATCTTCAGTTGCAATTCTAGGCGCGAGCAACGGCCCGGGCGGATGAATACGCAGAGTTTCCTTGATCACAGCCTTCAAATACTGCATCTTTTCTAGGTCATTGTCTGTTATTTCTTGCTTCTGTTTCGTGATTCCTCTTATCTCACGTTGTAGCTTTTCCATCACCGCCGGATTTCGTAGGAGTTCGGACATCGCCCATTCTACGGATGCTGATATTGTTTCAGTTCCAGCAAGAAACACATCCTGCAGAATGGTAACCATATATATGTTCATTAACTTTTACCCTAGCTACTAATTTAAATGTATATATCTATCAAAATATATGCAGTATATCAAATGGGATTCAGATAAATTCAAGAAATACAACTCAAAATTAGTGAAGAAAACACTTAAACATGACAAAAACAAACTAATATAAGAAGCAACACAGATAAATAGAGTAATGCAAAGGTAGGGATATGGATTACCAAAATCAGTGCTTTGATGCTGTCTCGATCAATGGAAGCATCAGCAGTATCATCGTTGCAGATTCCGATCAATATATCGAGAAAATTTTCTCCACTTTCATCTTCCTTTCCATGCGTGCGTTCTTGAATGATCTTCTCCAAAACTCCATCCATCTCTTTGGAAGCATTGTCGAGCCTCTTGTCGAAGCCATTAACGCAGCTAATCCAACCAAGCCACGGTATGAAATCGCCGATGTTAATGGCCCCTACAAGCTCTGTCATTTCATTCATTACACGTAGGAACCTCTTGCCGTTCTCCGATTCAGAGTACTTGTTTCCGAAAGCCGATCTACACACACTATCGCTATTAACCTTCAGAAGCATCTCACTCAGATTCACCGGCGCAGTTGAGTACCCTTCGATCTCCTTCATCAAGAGGGCGGTTTCCTCTTCCCTCACGATGCGGAAACTCTGAACCCTTCTGTTGCTGAGCAGCTGAAGAACGAAGATGCTCTTCACCTTCCTCCAGTACTCGCCGTAAGGGGAGAAAGCGACGTCTTTACCGCCGTAGAACAGCTTCATGGCGGCCTTCAAAGAAGGCCGGCTCGAGAACACAAGGTCGTGAGAGGTCAGCATCTCGCGAGCCACTTCCGCCGACGAGACGATGAGAACGGGGACGCTGCCGAAGTGGAGGAGCATTAGTGGGCCGTGCTTTTGGGCCAAGAGGTGGAGATCTTGGTGGAGCAGCGGGCTCAGTTGATGTAGGTTTCCGATGATCGGCAGCTTCCATGGAGAAGGTGGCAGTTTTCTTCTTCGAGAGAGTTTGAGGAAGGTTTTGTATATGGAGCTTAGGAAGATGAGAGAGAGGACTGCAGAGAGCATCAATGGAAATTTGAATTCCTCCATTGCTAAAGTGGAGAAGATGAGTGCAAAACTATGTATGGCCTAATGTGCTCTTTTTATATACTTTTCTTAAGGTCAAATAAATAATAGTATAACAAGAATTCAATTACTATATTATTTTTTATTCAATTTTAGTTTAATTTTGGGATAAGTAATAATTAATTTTAATTTTTTATATTATTTTTGATTGATTTTAAGATTGATAAATTTAAAAACTAAGTATATAATTTAAGAATAATTATTTTTTCAAATAAATTTAAGTTATATAGTACTCCTTCTGTCCCATTCAAGATGACCAATTTTTTTTGGGCACGCATACCAATAAAGTATCATTTTTTTTACTTACTCAATACATATTTCTCCTAAAAAAATTGCTATAAAAAGAAATGAATCATCTTATTGAGACGGACAAAAATGACAAAATGAGTCATTTTAAATGAGACGGACAGAAATGGCAAAAGGAAATGAGCCATCTTATTTGAACTCTAAAATATAAGACACAAAATACAAGACCATGCATATACGATCTGACACACTGTTTTGGGTCCAGTATAATTGATGGTTAAATTATTAAAGATGGTTGAATCTTAATAGAGAAGCATGTTACTGTTAGAGACAAATGCGATATTTTATAATAAGAAAATTGTTACAATAAGATGGTTCGATTCAAAAGTTTCAATTTCCAACAACTTCAAAATCTGTGTTGGGTTTGATTAAAATTTTCTCTCTAATGCGGAACGAACTTCACGATTATAATTGACACAAAATTTTAAAACGTCGAAAACATTGCATATTTTTAGAAATATAAAAATGAAATACTCAATCAAATCATTTTTTTTTCTGGTATTTTATATTAGAAACGTCAGGGGCAGTTAACTAGATCATTAACAAATAAATATTTCACTATAACAAAGATTTGATTTAGTACCTCATGATCATGTTCCTATATTAAAATTATAATAGTTATTATTCTGGTATATAAAATTTTCAGGTCAACTAAATTATAGTGAGGTGGTGAATGGCTGAATGCTATTCAAATGTCATGCCAATGCATTATTTAATTTAATTTATAAATGTTGTTGATGTAATTTTGTAATAAAAAAATCCATAGCTATCACAAAATAATCAAATGGTATATTCTACCTGCTTCTCATTTCAGAAAATATATAAATATAAATATATTTATCTATTAATTTTTATATAAAATTATATATGATTATCACCAAAAATTATATCTAATATTGAAATGATATATTTTGCAAGTGGTAGGTTGATGAGTACTAATTCCTTCATGAGTAGAATTTAATATTCATTTAGTTCGTGGATATGAGTATAAGTACAGATAGTTATTATTCGTATCTGCTGTACCCGATTATCATCCTTTTGTCGACTAATTTAATTTGAAAAGTTTTCCAACTTCAAAATTTATAAAAATGAGATATTGAAATTTCATCCGTATGTCTTTTCCTCGTATTTTATAAATAAAACGTAAGAGAAATTAATTAACTTGATCGTTAACAAATACTCACTATACCAAGATATGATTTAGTGTATCATCGATCGTGTCCCTATATGAAAATTATTGTTCTAATATATAATATTTTCCGGTCAACTAAATTACAGTAAAATTCCAATTCCATTGTCATGTCAATACATTATTTAATTTAATCTATAAAATGTTGTTTATGTCGTTTTGTAATAATTGCAAGTTATAAATAATTTTATCACTTTTATGTATCTTCGCAGATAATAAAAAAAATTTTATCGCTATCAAAATAATTAAATTGGAAATAAAAGTAAAACATAATATAAACATCACAGCACGGGACTCACGGCTGGGGGCTCCGTGCCCGTGAGTCTGAGCCCGGAGGAAGACCGCCGCTATGGAGGAGGGACTCGAATCTGGTTTGCATTGGTGCGGCCACTGCCTCGCGAGTCAAAGCGGGAGTCTATGCTGTGTCGCGAGTTGGGTCTCGCGAGCCTTCAATTTTTTTTTTGAATTTTCTTTTTCTATTTCTAATTTTCAACTTTAAATACATCATTTCAATTTTATAATTTCACACGTCTCTTTTAATTTTTCAATTTTTTAATGAATTTTTTCTTAATTAAGGTAGTTTAAATTCTGAATTTTTTAGTCAATGTAATTTTTAAATTTAAATAATTTATTTTTATAATTATAATTTAATTTATATGTTATTTAAATTAGATTTTAAAATTAACAAAATTGAAATTAAATGAGAGATCTAAATTGAAATACTTCTATCGTGGAATATTTTACAAATCTCTCAAAAACTTATAAACCCCGCACAAAAAATTCTAAAAAATTATCTAATTACCACAAATGGGAGCTCTTATTGTTTAATTTGAAAAGAAAAAAATAAATAATTAGGTCGGTTCTTCTATCAAAATAAGGTTTAATAATTATTTTCATTATAATTTTGAATTTCAAAATTAATTTAGTTATAATTGATGATATTCTTTGGCTCAAAATTTATGTCAATGAATGACATCAATCATTACTAACATCTCTTCATTATTTTTTTCTGAGACGTGATAAATTAATCCAAAGCTATGATCACATTTATATGTGATTAAATCATATCAAAACGCATTTTATTTATTTATAATCATTACTTATAACATGACGAAAATTGAAATATATACAATTCTATAAAAAAGGTACACAAATTTGCAAATAATTAATCAAGAGTGATGATAAGGTGTGGGAAGCACAAGAAGAGCATGTTTTCTACCTGCGGAAAAACCTTCCACCTCCGTCATGTCAGCCACTCCTTCCCAATCGAAGTGATAGAGAAGCTGCGTCAACATTATCTCCGCCGTCGCTGACCCAAAGCTTATACCCGGGCAGGCTCTTCTCCCTGCTCCAAATGGAATATACTCCAAGTTACTGCCCAAGAAGTCCATGCAACTCTCCTCGAACCTTTCGGGCCAGAATTCTTCGGGCCGGTCCCAGTACTGGGGGTCTCGGCCCATGGCCCATACATTGATCATCACTTTAGATTTGAGTGGAATCGTATATCCTTTCACTTCGCATTCTGCTCTGCATAATCTAGGGAGGAATGGGACGGGTGGGTGCAGTCTCAGAGTCTCTTTGATTACTAGTTTGAGGTATTTCAACCCCTCAATGTCGCTCTCTTCTATGCTCGTCTTCTTCTTCCCCTTTAGAGCGTCTCTGATTTCTGTTTGCGCCTTCTGCATCACTCTAGGGTTTCTCACCAGCTCCGCCATGGCCCAGTCTATGGTCAGCAACGTTGTTTCAGTTCCCGACGAGAATATGTCCTGCGTTCCATAACATTCAATGAGATTTTTTTTATTGTGGTAAATGTAAAATCATTCATGTAGATATATATATTTACGAATATGATGGCTTTGATGTTGTGATTAGTGATAGGTATTGGAAGCTCATTGTTTTTCTGCATCCTTAGCAGAACATCTACGATATCTACGCCTCCAAATTCGCCGCTCTGGTTCGACCGGTGCTCCTCCACCACCGAATCCAGAATCCGGTCAACCCTCCGCCGCATCCACAGCAACTTATACCTATTCCAGCACAGCACCTTCATCAGCTTCGAGGAAGGAAACAAGTCCGCCACCTCGAACCCCGAGGCCATCGTCACCGCCTCCTTCATTATCCTTATCATCTCTTGGCGGTCACCAGTCAGCCTCCCGAACGCCGCCCGGAACGTGGTGGCGCACGTGGTTGCGGTCACCTCTGCCGTTAAGTCCACGGCGGCACGGCCGCGGGACTTGGCGCGGAGGGAGTTGACGAGGCGGGAGATCTCGCGGTGGCGGATTTGGGCGAAGGACTTGACGCTGATTGCGCTGAGGAGTTCGACGACGCAGATGCGGCGCATGTGGCGCCAGTGGTCGCCGTAGGGGGCGAAGGCGAAGCCGGCGTGGCCGTGCCACATGATGGCGATCCCGATGCTGTCGGGACGGTCGGCGCAGGCGGGGTCCTGCGATACGAGAACTTCCTTCGCCGCAGAGGGGGAGGAGATGACGACGGCGGACATTTGGCAGAAACGGACGTAGAGGACGGGACCGTACTTTTGGGAGAGGAAGGTCAGGGCATGGTGTGGGAGGCGGCCCACCAGGTGGTGGAGGTGGCCAATCACTGGGAGCGAGGGCGGGCTCGGAGGGAGGCGGTGGTGGGGCTTGGGCGGTGGCTTTGATCGCCATGGCTTGAAAAATGAGAGAATGCATATTGAGGTGAAGAGGAAGAGGAGGAAGGAGGTGACGTGTAACTCAATCTCCATGTGAAGAGAGAGAGAGAGATCAGTTTCTTGAATTTTTATGTTGCTCGTCGTTTCTTTGGCGGTAGATTTATAGGGCATGTATAATTATTTTTATATTTAATATTATGTTAATTAATTTTATATAATATATCAAAAAAAAGTGTAATTTATATATTTTAATTTCAAATAAATATTAATTATAATTAATTACTCCTATTATAGAAATAAATTTAATTATAAAATATAAAGTATTAGTGTTGGTCCCGAAACAAGTATACTGAGTGTATGGGGGAATACACCAGTTTATAATTTTTCAGTTTAAAACTTTTGAGTGAGCTCCTGAACTGAAGGGAGGTGCTTCAGTAAGAGTTGTATACTTTAGATAGCAATCCTTCAGTCTACACTTAGTGTTTGACTGATGGACTAATATCTTAAGTGTTGTGCGGAAAGTGGTGGTTTAAATCTTACTCGTTTGTTCAGAAAACTTAATGCAATCTTTCACTTTTCAATTAATCAGTATTCAATGTATGATAAGCAATGAATAATAAATACTGAATGTAAATGAGAGAGAGGATTTGGTTTGCGTGGTTCGGAGATAAAAACTTCTACGTCCACGAGTACTCGATGTTAGTCAAGGATTTCCAAGTTAATGGAGATATAATAGTCTTACAGTGATCAACCACAGTGGGTTAGATAGACAAGATATTTGATCACTTCTAACTTCGAACTTAATCTAATGATAAACTATTCTTCGGTTACAATAAGATCGCTAAAGAACACTAGAGAATGAAATCTGAAAGCTTAGGTGTTCTAAACTGAAAGCTTGAGAGCTTGAGGTTTGAGAGCGATAGCGAGTTGTAGAGAATGGGTAACCAGTAGTTGAAGCGTTTGAAGCAGCGGGGGTAGTTGTCCGTTGTGAGATAGAGCTTCATTTGAATTCTTCTCGTTGGAGTCTTCGTCCTTTTTGCCATTTTTGGTGTCTGCAACAAGATTGTGTTTCACCTATTGAGATTTTTGCTATAAATGGCTATACAATAAACTATCACTCAGTGGAAACTTCAGTTTTAGACTTCAGTGCAGGACTTCAGATGAACTTCAGTGGCAAGGTGACTTCAGCTTCTAGCTTCAATCTTCAAAATTTCAGGATAGACTTCAGTAGAGTGGTCCTTCAGTTTTGGCATAGTCTTGAATCTTCAGTAGTGTCAGTCCTTCAGTGTACCTGAAAAATAGAGCTCCCTAACATTTGAGTTTTTAGACAAAACATTAAGATTCAGTTTTGGACTTATTGCATCTTTCAGAGGAAGTTTTGTAATCTAAATCAAAACACTTATAAATATTTCCCGACAGTTAGAATAAAATTGAAATATCAAATAAATATTTCGCTATGCCAAGATATGATTCAGGCCTCCTTCATCGTGTCCCTAAATTAAAATTAATATAAATTATTTTATCATCATGTCTATTTCTATGCATTATTTAATTTAATCTATAAATTGTCGTTTATGTAATTCTGTAATAATTGCAAGTATTAAATAATTATATTACCAATAAAAAATTAAACGTGTCTGACGTTATTATCACAAAATAATCAAATGGTATCCCACCTGCTTCTTCATAATCATAAAGAGAGAAAAAAAGGTATCCTCCTCAATAATTTACATAACTCAAACTCTTATTATATTTTGAGTACCCGTAACGGATTCGAATATTTCGATTTGGGTGTTCCAAATTATGCGAGTAAATAAAAAATATTTTTTATAATTTTCAAATTTTTCTGATATTTATCATGTATTTTCAATATTTATCACGCATTTTTAGACAGATTCCAAAATAGAATATGTCTCCTTTTAAAAGGGATGGAGTAGTAATACTTTGATAGACAATACAATCCTGTTTCAACTACGTTTCTGTTGTGTTAGAGCAAAAAGTAATAGTAATATCAACAATTGAACTCAACTTCAACTACATGTACTAGTAGTAGTAATAATAGTAATATTTTATACGTTCCGTTATTTAGCTCGTGTTTTAATTAAATTTATAAAAATATTTTGATCAAAATATAAAATAAATAGCGTAAATAGGAGAAGAAATAGAGTAACAGATAATATTGAACATGACTTTATTTATTATTTTCTATTTTGGTTTTTCTAGTAATTAACTCAGGCCACCATTATTGGGCTTGGACCGGGCCAGACAGCCCACTGAAAATGACGTGTATTATTATTATTTTTCTTGATGTTTTGCTTATAAATCTTGAAAGAGGATGCACTTATTTTCTTATTTTATATTTAATATTTATAAACTAGTAAAACACTTATTTTGCTAAGCAAATTAAAATAGTACATAAACAGATATCTAAAGTAAATTCGCAAAAATAATTACTAGTATTGATGATAGGGCGTGGGAACAAGAAGAAGGGGATATTTTCTGCCGACGGCGATGCCTTCCGCCTCCGTCAAGTCAGCCGTTCCTTCCCAATCGAAGTGATACAGAAGCTGCGCCAACGTCGTCTCCACCGTCACTGACCCGAAGGTTATTCCCGGGCAGGCTCTTCTCCCTGCCCCAAACGGAATATACTCCATGTTACTGCCCGAGAAGTCCATGCAACTGTCCTCGAACCTTTCGGGCCGAAACACTTCGGGCTGGTCCCAGTACTGAGGGTCTCGGCCCATGGCCCATACATTGATCATGACTTTAGATTTGAGTGGGATTGAATATCCTTCCACTTTGCATTCTGCTCTGCATACTCTGGGGAGCAATGGGATAGGTGGGTGCAGTCTTAGAGCCTCTTTGATTACTAGTTTGAGGTATTTCAACCCCTCAATGTCGCTCTCTTCTACGCTCTTCCTCTTCTTCTCCTTTAGGGCGTCTCTAATTTCTGCTTGCGCCTTCTTCATCACTCTAGGGTTTCTCACCAGCTCTGCCATTGCCCAGTCTATGGCAGTCGACGTGGTTTCAGTTCCTGCTGAGAACATGTCCTGCATCCCACATCATCGAATAAGACATCTCATTTGTCTAATTGTGTGACATTTGATGTTGTATTAATGTAATAATGACACGTATTAGTCTCTTGTTAAAGGAAAAGAAGACGCAAGGATGACCTCAATTGGTATGTGAGAGTGTATAGAGTTGTGTGGAAAGTGAAAAGTGAAGTAGTTACGAATATGATGGCGTTGATGTTGTGATTAGTGATAGGGATTGGCAGCTCGTTGTCTCTCTGCATCCTTAGCAGAACATCTACGATGTCTTCACCTCCAAACTCGCCGCTCTGGTTACATCGGTGCTCCTCCACCACCGCGTCCAGAATCCGGTCAACCCTCCGCCGCATCCACAGCAACCTATACCTATTCCAGCACAGCACCCTCATCACCTTTGAGGAAGGAAACAAATCCGCCACCTCGAACCCCCCGGCAATTTTCACCGCCTCCCTAATCATCCTTATCATCGCGTCGCGGTCATCAATCACCCCCCCGAACGCCGCCCGGCACGTGGTGGTGCTCGTGGTGGCGAACACTTCCGCTGTCAGGTCCACGGCGGCGCGGCTTCGGCACTTAGCGCGGAGGGAGTCGACGAGGCGGGAGACCTCGTGGTGGCGGATTTGGGCGAAGGACTTGACGTTGGTGGCGCTGAGGAGTTCGAGGACGCAGATGCGGCGCATGTGGCGCCAGTGGTGGCCGTAGGGGGCGAAGGCGAGGCCCGCGTGGCCGTACCACATGATGGCGGAGCCGATGCTCTCGGGGCGGTCGGCGCAGGCGGGGTCCTGGGATTTGAGGACGGCCTTCGCCGCCGAGGGGGAGGAGATGACCACGGCGGAGATTTGGCCGAGGCGGAGGTGGAGCACGGGGCCGTACTTTCGGGAGAGCAAAGCGAGTGCGTGGTGCGGGAGGCGCCCCACCATGTGGTGGAGGTGGCCGATCAGTGGCAGCGGCGGTGGGCTCGGGGGGAGGTGGTGGTGTTTGGGTGGTGGCTTAGGTCGCCATGGATGGATGAGGGAGAAAAGGTATATTGATGTGAAGAAGAAGAGGAAGAAGAGGAAGGTGGTGAACTGAAACTCCATATGAAGATATGCAATTTATATGTTGCTTGGTCTTTTATTTGTCGGAATATTTATAGGGACCATTTAATAGTCAATTTTGGATCGGGTTTTGAATACCACAAATTATCTAATTAATTTTAAAAATTTTAACTTTCGAATTTACTTTACATAATTCGAATGGTGGGATTATAAAATTTTAAAAGGTACTTAATTTATTAATTATTTGTTTAAGAACACAAAAGACACCTGCTGGCTGCTGTTGGTCCCAATTTTTCCAAACACCTTTATATATTATTTATCTGTTTTGATAATTAATAATGACTCGTATTTTTTTGCGAATATTTTGTTAATAATAATTCATTCTATTTTTGGTAATAATTAATATGTAAAATGTTTGCTGATTTTTTGTACAATATATAATTATTAAATATTTTTTAATTGTTATGTAAAACAGTAAATATATCGAAATTGAGAAAGTATATTCCATCAAGGAAACTGCGAAATGTGAATGAAATATTTTCCAGTCAACAAATTACAATGAAATAGTAAATTCCATTCAATTCTCATGCCAATGCAATAGTTTATTTAACTTATAAAATGTTGTTTTTTGTTTTTTTGTAATTATTGCGAGTTATCAATAATATTGGCACTTTTTCTGAATTTCCTCGGATAAGAAAAAGACATATCGCCGTCACAAAATTCTAAATTGAATTCATTTTGATATTTTAATTTGTTCACAAAATTATTAATCAAAATAATTTTTTTCATTTCATATGTTGATTTTACCAAGTTATACATAAATCAATTGATAATAATAAAATAATTAGAACCCAAATTATACATATATATGCTTAGTAAAATTATTTTCTTATAACACGTATTTGATCGTATTTGATCAAACTGAATAATAATTTTATTAATGAAATAGTACTTTTTTTTCCCACTTATCTTGACACAATTTATTATTATAATACAATCAGTTGAATAAAAAATGTATCGAGATAAATAAACAGATGGAGTACTAATTATACATAAATTTTGAATTAATATTATTTCATCTGTAACTAGAGAAAGGATGAATTAAGTAGAAATTAAAAAAAAATCATGGTCCTTCTAGAAAGAGAGACATAATTTTTTAGCAGACAAGCAATAAAATAAATTAAGTGGAAAATTTTACTCCATGATAAGACAATATATTCTTAATCTTCTTTTTAATCATATTCATCACAGAATTATTAATATATATGAAGACAAATATTTGAATTGCTGGCAAGAGAAGTTCCCTTTGCGTATAGATCATGATGTAATGAAATTGTCGAATGAGTTTCTGCCACGTGTTGACTCATCGAGCTGTTTCCTTACCGGATCCAACCCAGATCATTTTCAGTCTTGACCCGGCCCAGCAATGCTCGGTGACCCGGCTTTGTATGAACAATAAGACTATGGTTGGTATTCATGATACGATATTAATCCCAAAATGATTGTTCTATAATTGTCACAATTATAGAACAATCATCTTGGGATTAACCTTCCTAAACTGGTGTATGTTTTGACCTAATACATATTTTTAATAATGTGTTATGTTTTGATTTAATAGGGATTTTAATAATATATTTTAATTTTGATGAGAATGAGTGGTGAGTGAAATTTGGATTTAACTTAATGTATAATTTTAAAATGAATTGTGTGTAATCAATGAATTTTAATATATTGTTTTATATGTAAATGATTTTTTTAATAAGCTATATATTTTAATTGTGTACATGGATATGATTGTGTATAACAAAAATGATTATCCGATCGATGTTGCAGGTGAGGATTAATACGTTTGCAAACAATATGGCATGTCTTGTAAATATATAAGAAATTCAGTATTTTTTATTTTCACAAAATAATAAAAAATGATAAATAATAAATAAACAAAAATTATAGTAATATGTATGTTAATTATGATATAAATTAATATTATTCAATATAAAATATTAAAAATAATAAATATAGAAAAAATATTGTAACTCGTATGTTGATATGGTAATACATCATACGTAATCATATTAAATTGTGTCCAGCGTCTACAATGTTATAGATATATATAATTGAACTTTACTTCTTTTTGGGAAAGAAGCGTGATTTAACTATCTGTATAATTAATTGTATCATAATTAATTAGCAAACTCACAAAATTACGTTAGTTGCATGATAAAGTTTGCGTGAGAGTTAAGTGTTTGCTATTTAATTTATAACACAAGGTCAACTATAACTTCTACCAACATAAAAGACAATTATTCGACGTGAAAAAAGAGAATATCAAGAAACTTGAGATCTTGAACTTAGGCAGTAATTTATTCATAAATTAATTATATTTTCCATTTTAATATCCATGTGCATTTTATTTAGTTCAATAAGGTTTAGGCAAAGTATATTTTAAAAATTGGATACATTAACATTAAATTATATAACCACGTCACGGAAGACGTGAACCCAAGACTTCAATTTTGGACATTAACCTCATTACCACTAAACTAACACACGCACTCTTGCAACGTATATTTATTGAAATTAAAACGCATGCATACCTTCTCAAATAAAAATTTAAAACATAAAATGGCAAGATCTAGCATTTAACAACCATTACCAAATCAAATTAAGACGCAATCAAATATACCTTCATCTCAATAATTTTCTTGGATGCCAAAAATCGAGCATATATATCGATATAAAATTTATTCGATCCAACTTATATTAACGATCATCAAATCGATAATGTTAATTATGTGATTATATTTATTAAAATATTCACAACATTCATCACATAATGGAAATAAGGGTGTTATTTATAATGTTTCATATGAGATTTAGTGTCACGTTTATATCTCATGTTCTAATTGATATTCATTAAAAACTATTATAATATAATAAATTATATTTAATATTTTATTTATAAATTATAGTATATCATATTTTTAAATATATCGATTCTAAAAATTAATTAAAATGCAAAAATAAACAATCGTCTCAAACATTTACTTGGATGTCATAAATCGAGGTGAATATATGTCAAAAAAAAAAAAAACTTATTTAATCCAAATTATATTGAGAATCATCCAAATTTGGATGATGATAATTATTTAATTATTGTTATTCAAAAATTTATAATGTGCACAATATTTTCTCTCACAAAAATTAGGTGATTTCGTACAACCAAAGGGCGTGCAATTGACACCTGACCTTATTTATTTATTTATTTTTAATGGCTTTAATTAATTAATATTAAAATGAATTCGAATTTTGAACTACTCTCTTTGTTGGATATATTCAATTTTAATATATTAATCTTTTTTTAGCTCAAATTAATTTTTCACCAGCGAAGGGAAACAATACATAAGAAAGAGAAGGGAAGAAAAAAACCCTAGTGAAAATCGAAGTTTTGTTTCGTGAGAAACAGAGAAATTAAGAGATCAATTTCACCTAATCACAACTTCCCTCCTCGGGATTTGGCTTCAATTTGGAGGAAAAGGTGAGTGATTTCTCAGTTTTGGGGTTTCATGTTCCTTGCTTTGAAATGATGCATTGGTCAATGTTGAGTTGTAACTTTTGGGGGTTTTGACAAATTTTGAGTCTTTAATAGGCTTTGGATCTATGTTCTTGATTATTTGGTTGAATTGTCCCTTTTTGTTTATATTTGGCAAGTCTAGCAAGTTTCTGTATATTTTCAACTTTTGTCTTGTAAGTCTAGTTTTTTTTATTTACTGATTTTGTTCTGGGAATTAAAATGATGAATCAATTTTGTTTTTACTAGCCAATCATCGCCGATCAGCTCATGATTTTTAGCAGAATGGGTAAATCTTAAGTATTTTCTTTTTCTTTTTTTGATGATATTGCACTTTGTCCCTGATAATAGGTGTTGGAAAACTACATTAAATGTAGCTATGATTTTATTATATTGTCTGTGTTAGGTGTGGCTTTTTATGTGATTTAATTAATTTTTGCCAGCAGAATGTTTTCTATGTGGTTCGTGTGATTTGGATATATGAATCTTGAACTTTTTAAGATCATAGTCCAGTTTTAGTCGCCTCTCTAAATCATGTGATGTTAATTGTATTCTTTACCTTTTCTTCATTTCTTGTTATCTCAGGCTTTGCTTTGGTGATTTGAATTTCTGATAATGAAATTGAAAAAAGGGGACAAGGTGGAGGTTATGGGCAAAAACGAGATTCCGGCTTCGTGGTATGTTGCTGAGATTTTATCTAGTAACAGGCACACTTATTGTTTGAAATATGATTCTTATGCTGGTATGGCGAGTGAACACAAAGTCGAGATAGTTTCAAGGATGTGTGTGAGACCATGCCAACCTTTGCTGCAAGGTGTAGAGGATTACATTGCTGGTGACGTTGTTGAGGTATTTCATGACTATGCCTGGAGGACTGCTGCTATCATGAACGTACTGCAAGGAGAAAGAGAAACTAAGAGTAAGAAGATTTCTCTTCGAGCAGCTGCAGTTCAGAAACGGTATTCGGTAAGGCTGCTTGGGTCCCCTGCAGAATCAATTGTTGATGGATCAAACATTAGGATGAAGCAAATATGGCATGATGGTAAATGGATTATGTGTGAAAAGGTAGTTTCTGTTTTGCCAAAGCTCTGATATTACTTTTATGCCTATCATCTTCCGTTGTTTGCATGCCCTGTTTTATTCCTTTCCATTAGCTTTAATGTTTAGTGATCAATTCAGAGCAGGCTTCTATTTTTATCCTTGTCTTCGGTTTATTTGCTTTCAAGAAGTTATTTGTAGCTAACATTAAGCCCTGACCACCCAGTTTCTGTTATTTCCAGAGTTCTCGAGGAGCTGAGGATGTTACTGCTAGCAAACCATCAACTTCAATTTGTCATCGCAGTGTGAACTTCAAGATCAGTCTATCAAAATCAAGAGTTAAGAAGACATCTCAAAATAACTGCATTGATATATTGGATGAAACTCGATTTCTGGAATCTCATCATGATTCAAGGTCACTCAAGAGAGCATCCGCTTATGGCTCCTCTACCAATGAAGCACATAACGGACATACCCAGAAGTTACGAGCAATTGAGAAAGATGGGAAGAAACAAAGACAGGCTGCTGCCAGTGTGTTCGAAAAGGCAGCTGCTGTCTCTTACCAAAGAGAGATTTTGGGTGAGAAAAACAGGCATGCTTCTGTCAAAGTTAATGATGTTCCTGACATCAGAAACACTCAGATAAATAGTTCAGATAGTGATGCCTGCTCTGTTGGTAGTTGTAGTGTTACTGATCATACTCCATACAACCTTGATATGCCTTCTATATACATAGTATCTCGAGAAACAGACACGGTTTGCAGTGATGCTGAGTCTGGTAATGGTTCAGGCTTTGACAGGAAAAGTAGTTGTATTCCAGCAGAAGAGGAAGTAGAGATCAATATCCGTAGGTTAGAGTTGCAAGCTTATCGCAGAACTCTAGAAGCATTGTATGCTTCTGGTCCCTTAAGTTGGGATCAGGAATCAATGTTGACAAATCTTCGTATCATGCTCCATATATCAAATGATGAACATTTGACGGAGCTGAAGTACCTAATTTCTGCTAAAAATGCTGTAAGTGTCGCATAATGGTGATTTTTTCTTGGCTTCATTACTATATTGTAGTTGCATCTGGAACTTGCATCCATGTTTCAACAATGTAAGAAGCTCTATGTTAGCAACTGTAAGTTGATTCTTTTACTATTACATTTAATTCCTAAATTCCGCTTAGGAATTGGTAGCTTGTTACATAGTTTAGATGCTTCATATAAATAAAATATCTTTATCCCATTTGTTTTGGATCTATTAGCTGTTTTCTCTTGGTTCCATGCCTTGCATAACATCAAACAGCTGACCTTGCCACCAGCTCAGCATACTTTTAGGCAGATTTTGTTAGTGCATACATGTTATATATGCAATTGAAGATTGGATAACTGTCTCAGATTCAAGAATGGCTAATAGGGTTAAGATTTTTTAGCCCTATTGACTTTGGCTACTGAATCTGAGACTGCTTCTGTTGTGGATATGAACTATGAAGTAGTTATAACTATTTGCTTCTTCCTTTCTTCTTACAAAGGAAATGAGGTCCTATTGAACTTTGTATGTGCTATGAACTGAAATATTGGGTAGTTAGTTAGTATGATAACCATGACTGGTCGTGTACACTTGGCAACGAACGATTTGTGTATGGAAATGGTATTGATCAATCTTCAAATCCCCCTGCATTTCCAGGGCAAATTTGGAGGCATGCTTCATTTGCTTCCAAGGCTTAAAGCTGGTGTCACGGTATGCACGACATTACAGTCGTCGCCTACTTTCGGACCGATGCAACAGTTGTTCCCGGGCACCGAGCAATTAGTCTGTATTATTGCTTTTACCTTAAGTTTGTGTCTTAATTGTATGTACTTAATTAGCAGAATCCCAGGAGGTAAAACTCTGCAGGATTACTTTGTGTTAGTAAAAGTTTCATGTTAATAATTTTCAACTTCTGAGGGGTTAAAATAGTTTTTGCTATTTCTATATTTGCATGAAATTTTGGTTAAAATAGTTTTTGCTATTTCTATATTTGCATTAAATTTTGGTCAAATGATCAAGGGATAGGCATGGAAACACTTCATTATCTGAATTATTGGGTTGTAGCATGTATACAAATTTAAGTTTGGACTCAATCCAATACTGGATAATGCTGCCCTAAGATACATACTTGCGAACATGATAAATTCTACATTTTGTCAAGTGCTTATATGTAATTCTGCACACATGTATGTGTGTGTGTCTGGTTTGGAGGAAAGCATTGAATCACAAAAGGGAATATTTTCTATGGCTGTATACGAATATTTTGTAGTTCAAAGTTAATAAAACTATATTTTTTAACCTAACTTGATTTAACTCTAGAAATTGTGTAACAAATAGGATTACTACACATATATAATAATAAATAGCCTTTCACCTCCTGTAATTGTGGCAAAATAAGTTTTCAAAGATGTCATCAATTCTAAAAATAAGCTACAAGAATTTAAATAAAATTAAAATTCTTCCACCATAACTTGTTATTACAAAATCTCATAATCAACCATCAATTCATTAAAATAAACATATTTTTTTCATATGCTCGTCTCCACTTATCTCTAATTTTTCAATTTTCTCTCTGTCTCTCTAATTTTAAGAGCTTATAAGCAAGCACATTAATTAAATTTAAACACTTCAACAACTTATAAATTATTTTTAAAATTATATTTTTTAATATAAGCCAACATTCAAAAGCTAATAGTAACGACGTCTATATTCAATTTAACAAACAATCCATTTTTAACTCCAAGATCATAGCAGATCAGAGATTCAAGATGAAACTAAAAAAATTGGCATGTAACAGAAAATATAACTCAAGAAAGTCTCAACTGAAATGTGGACTACATGCAAATCAAATCGAATCAGAAGATGAAGTCAACTTCTTCCCACAACGAAATCAAATCACAGTTTAAAGCCCTACATATATCATTTAATCCCCTCTCATATGCTACGACACTCACAAAATCCGCAAAGAAACATGGGTCATCGTCACATGATACAAAGAGAACTAAACCATTATAGATTGTGAACCTCTTAATCGAATGCCTCGTCATCATCATCGGGTAGGGGCTGGCTAGCTGCTTGAGCAAGCTCCGCCTCATGTCTGCAAATTAATTTTCAGGGTTTTAGCATATGATCAAAGGGGCCATATTAATGCATGGTGAAAAGCAAGGGACTTACTGTTGCTGTGCAGCCAAATCAATTGAAACTTCAGGTGGGGCAAGAGCAGGAGACTCAACAAAGTGCAAGTTAGGATCACTGCAATGAGAGAAAGATGTTAGTGATATCCCATTTGAATCCAACTATGATGTTAAACAAAGGCGAAGCCTTAGTAAAATAAGTTTAGAGGTAAATAAATACCCAGCAAGTTTCCTGGCCAGGTAAAGGAAGGGCTTCTCAAAGTTGTAATTGCTCTTTGCTGAAATTTCATAGTACTGCAAGTTCTTCTTTCTGTGGAAAGTAACCTGCTTAGCCTTCACCTGCCTGTTCTTGACATCAACCTTATTCCCGCAAAGCACAATTGGGATGTTTTCACATACACTGAAATTTAAGAGGATAAAAACATTAAAATATGGTGCAGAAACAGCAATTGCAAGTACACAAGCAACAATACCAAGAAAGCAAAACATACCGGCAAAGATCACGATGCCATGTAGGGACATTCTTGTACGTCAACCGAGCAGTGACATCAAACATAATAATGGCACATTGTCCATGGATACTGCGGCATTTCGAAATTGTTATCATCAAGATCCATAATTTTAGTGTCAACTTGTTTAATAAATGATTAAACAGTTTACTCACTAGTAACCATCCCTAAGACCACCAAATTTTTCCTGACCAGCTGTGTCCCAGCAATAAAATCTGATCTTCCCGCAGTTGGTGAAAAAATCAAGGGGATGAACTTCCACACCAATAGTAGCTGTTCCAAAAAATCATTGCTTTGTCAATAAGAAACAAAACAGAAAAAGAAAATGAAGTACAATGAGAGCAAGGGCCATGTAAAATTTCTTACGCTCATATTTCTTCTCGAATTCACCAGTGAGATGCCTCTTCACAAACGTAGTTTTTCCTGTCGTGAAATTACAGAGAGATAAAACCACTAATCAGCTCTGTTGAGTTCTATACTTAGTAAACTAGATATGCCACACACAATGAGCATGTCCCTATTATTATGAATAATGGCAGTTCATGCTACAAAACTAAATTTCAAAATACATGATATACGCATCATCTAGAACAAAATCGGCTGAATGTATTATCCAAAACTAGAAAAAAGAAGGAGAAAAAATTAAATTTACTAAACAAATTACAAACAAGAAAGCGTAAAACATAAAAACAATTGCATAAATAAATCAATTATGCCGATCGATGCGTTCTCAGCAAAAAAAGCATGAACTACATTGATTGATGAAATGAACAAAAAATTGATCAACTTTTCAGCAAAATCATCCAGTTCCGATGCCGAAGCAAACAAATACAACTGATAGAAAAAAATCAGATTCGAGATTTAAATACCTGTACCACCATCGCCAACAATTACAAGCTTGAAGCTTGGGTAATCCACAGTCTGCTGATTCGGCAACGCCTAAAAAAACACAAAAATCGGAAAAACAATCAGCAAAACAGCCGGATCACATTATAAAAGCAGCCACGCAAAAAAAAATCATCATAAATTCAAATCGAGCTTAAAAATGGGATAAATCACTGCTGCTTACTTACCATTTGATATGCAGTATTCCGCTAGCAGAATCGGGAGAGAGTGAACAAGAGAGATGTTGTAGTGAAATGTGTGGAGTGTGCGTGTATATATTACGAAGCCCTAAAAACTTAGCGTAGGTTTAGCGAAGGACATTTTGAAATGAGAGTAGCTTTAAGCTGACGCGAGTATCTCAGCCGTCGGATCAAAAGCTGGTGGGGATCACGTGCTCGCCACGTGTGTGTTGAATTTGGAATGTGAATGGAAAAAATGTTGTAGATTGTTCTAGAATTATATTAATTGGGCTTCTTCTTTGGGCTTTTAAGCCTCTTATATTGAAGCCCACCAATTAAAGAGTGTTTAATTAAAATTATTTTAAAGATTTATAATATATCCTTAACATCTCATAAATTGTCAATGTGTTTTGAGAAATAAGTCGCACTCATAAGTTGTAGTGAAATTACTTATTTTTTTGAACAACTTATAATTTCTAAAATTTTATTTTTACAACTTATAAATTCTCAAAAAACTTAATTTGTCAAATATTTTCAAGAAGTTTATAAGCTCATCTAGTTAAGTTTCAAAATGGATTCAATTAAGAATATTATTTTTTTTTTTTCCTTTTGTTCTATGTGGTAGCTATTTCTTGAGGAGTTAATCACACCTTGTCTCTTAATTTTACTTGATTTGTGCTTCAAGAGAATCTCAGTTTAGTTATAAGATGAACTACATCATTGAGGGCTCTAATGCCCATCTCCTAAAGCTTCATGGTGATTCTTGTGTTTGATATTAAATTTAGTTATATAAATTGGTTTCTGGCAAAATCAATTGTTTTGAAGGGTAGATGTTGAAAATATGATAAAACATCACTCCTTTCCAAACCAAATATTTCTGCCATATATTGGGCTTAATATTACACCTGGGAATCAGATCACACTCTCTCTATACATACTGTTACATCTTAAGACATGATTTAGCAGAGTATTAATCATAGTAGTAGCAGCAAGTAAAGAAAAAAAGCTCAGCAGAAGCCATTGTTGCAACCTCAAGTACACTCTCTTGAGGGCTATTGTTGCAACCTCAAGTACTCTCTTACTATATCCCCAACACCCTCACCGCCACCGTCTCCGGCCTCCTTCAAACGAGCCTCCTCGGGTTCCGAACGCTGAGCAGCTTCACATCATCCACCACAGGGCCACAGAGGGAAGCATAGTCATCACTCCTCATATGGTAGTAGGTGCTTAGGAACATGATCCTAGTCCTAGTAGTCGTCGCCACGAACCTCAGCACAGCGCGCTTGTACCCTCCTTTCCCCTTCGACACGTAGGGGACCTTCACCGTGTCCCTGCCCGCGAAAGCCTCAACGATCATGGAGTCCTGGCAGGAGTTGCTAGCATCCCCCACTGAAAATGTCAATTGGTAAGTCTTGCCTATGGTGGTTCTTGCAACTTGTGCAATGGCACTCTCTTTGCCTCCTACAAGCTCTATAGCCCTCTGCCCGTGTGGCACGGAGAAATGAGCTGCGTCTATGTACTTCACGGCCTTTAGGGACTCGACCATCCATGCCGGGAGCGGGGAGTTGTCGTCCTCGATGTTCGGAGGGATTAGTACTCCCCAGCTTGTGTTGGGGAATATGTAGGCACCCTCTTCAAAGTCACCATTTTTCAGCAAGTTCTCTGCATTTTGAAGGTAGACATTACTTATTAGGACATAATCTTGCAGCAAAGATGGTGTTGGTGCAGTTATTGTATGCAATAAGGTTGTAATGAACAGAACATTGGAAGGCCTTAGAAACTACACAAGACAAGGACCACTTTAGTCATGGAGCAAGATACAAGAAAACCCATTTCCTGTCAGTTATTCCTGAACAAGTGGGGTCAGATTTAATATACAAAACTGCAACTTGTTGAATGAAGACGACGGATTAGTCCACAGGCAGTGGAAAGGAAGGAGAAAGGGACGTCACATTTCCTAAGCTTGTAGAAAAAGATCATTTAAAGACAGCCTATAATCAAGATTGTGTGGTTCAAGTTCAACCTATTTGCATAACAAGTTAATAAACAACTTGGGCTATTGACGTTATTGAGAGCACAATAATTCAAAGTTCCAAAGTTTAGCATCATGGCATTATGTACCGAAAACATATAACCCAAACTACTGCAGACAGTTAAGCATACTCCAATAGTAGTGTGGTAAAGGAGACTCACGGTTCGTTGCTTTCGGTGGGTATAAAGCACGAATGGCAATGGAATCGATAAGAGGACCGCAGGCGGGATCCTCCTCAACACCCGGGTTGTGGATGAGGATTTCAGCCACACTAGAGCTCGTTTTGAAAGCCCAAGCATACGAGTCCCAACCGTTGCTACTGTACAACGTTTGGATTGGTAGAACACCGAAGTCGGGTGCCACGGACACGTTCACCCTCTCCTCCTGAGCACAAGTCCTTGCAGCACTAAACGTGAGGGAATAGTACATCCCTTTGGTCACGTTTATGAGTTGCTTGATGGAGGCCTCGTTCCCGAGCCTCACAGCAGCGTACCCCTCTGGAACCACCAGCAGCATGTCGCCTTGCTTCTGCCCCGCCTTGATGTACTCAACGAAGCCCGCGGTTTGCCACTTGGGTATGGCGTGGGACTTGAGCACAATGGTGCCATTGAGGTCAGAGGCTCTAGGGGCCATCTCAAAGTTGCCATTATCCAACAATCCTGCATAGTTTTGCACATAGTGTGTGAGTTTTTCACATTAGTGAGCAAGAATTTGGTAACAAGAAAAGGAGAACACAGAGAAGGACTTGCAACATAGCTCATAATTACTTCCCATAATGTCTGTGTAAAGGTTAAAGAGTTTATAGGCCAGTTATTGTTAGGAAATTAGAATGTGAAGTAACATGCTAAATGGGGACACCTACACACACCAAGTAACTGGACCAGCTGTATGTATTAAGCCTCACTTCTGTATATGCAAGTGTGTTTGAGCGTGTGTGTGTGTGCATGTGCAATCCCATGTGACTCCAACTTGATTTATATTTTTACAATATCAGAAATCCACCATTCTTGCCTTTATGTAAGAACTTTACAGTGCAGCATCTGGGAATATTTGTCATACTAATTAATCTAGAAGTAGCACATGGATTTGCATATAGAATAGTGATAAAATCACCAAAAGTAATTATAACTTGATACTGAATTCTTGATGCCATGGTGTCATTCTTAGTATGAATTAAAAATTATATAGTTTCCCTAAATCTGAGAAAAGGGTGTGAGGAACAAACTCTGTAAATGCTTTTTGGTTTCTTGAAAAGAACAACTTATAATTAATATTGGTAGCTATGAAACTTAAATGTTTTTGCTGCATTTAACAATATCAGTAAATTACCTGAGTACTAAGTAGTAAAAGCTTGAATTTTTAACATTATGGTGTGTTATTCTTGCAACTTTAAGCTACTCACATCAAGCCCATTAACACATACACACACACTTAGCCCCACCAATATGCAGAGAGACAAGGTAACATCAATACAAAGCCTAAGAATCCTTGAATCCACTTTCTAACAACTAGATGCACAAAAAGATTACATTTTTAAGAATTAAAAAGAAGATGATGAGCATGAGCAATGGCAGCTAAGAGTAACATCGTACGGCAATCTGAAACTCAAACACACATACTGAAACTCAGAGTTGAGCTTACCATCTCTGAATGCAAAAGAATGGTGGGAGATAGCTAGCAACAAGAAGAGCACCGACAGAGCAGTGAAGCTCCCCATTCTTGATTGACCACTGGGTTCACTCTTTGTACAAGAAGAAGAAGAACTCAAGAGAAGGAACTAGAAATAGTAGTAGTATTATTGAGCTTCTGCTATCTGATTTGAAATTGAATATAGAGAGTACCCTTTTTATGCATGCCACTGCTCCAAACTAACCTCAACTTTTGCTTTAATAACGTTGCTGCCCAAATCTTATGTCGACGTTGGGGTAGGGAGGTGGGTGGGTGGTAGGTTGGGGGGAAGGGGGGGGGGGCCCCGCTCAACTTTTGTTTAGTGAAATAAAAATCCCAACTTTATCAAAGAGTATACTTTGTAGTATCAATTTTTTCAACTAATCAATGCAAGAATGATTACTTGTATATAACTCTTTTTAGCAAGAATTTAGTGACAAGAAAATTCCCAACTTTATAAAAGAGTATACTTTGTAGTATCAAAATTATAATATAATCATGCAAGATGATTAATTGTATATACATAAATCTTTTTATTACAAATTAATTTAATTGAAAAGGTAAATAATTAGGTGAAATTGAATTCATGAATCTTGATAGTTCCTAACCAAGGGATTAGGGTTTTTGGAGGGTAGCATGATGGGTCTGTAAATATCACATGGGATCATTTACTTAGTCGGTAGCCATTTTTTTTAGCTTAGTTTTATATTTGAATTTATTATATATTTAGTGAAAATTGTATCTTGATTATCACTTCTCCAATATTGTTATAATATATATATATATATATATTATAGTCGTAAATAATAATAATAATAATAATAATAATAATAATAATAATAATAAGAAGAAGAATAATAATATATTATTATCGTAAGTATTTAGAAGAAGAAAAGAAAAGTATAGTATTGTATTTTTTGGATTTCCAAAAATAGAAGTGCAAAATGAGTGATGAGAGGAGAAATTAAAGAAGTTGTCCTATAGCGAATTGCATGTGATAGATTTGAATGAAAGTCGGATTTAGTCAGACGCCTCTCCTTTTTTTGCTCTCCAAATGTCTCCATTTCCCCTAAATTATAATTGGATGATTATGGATAGAGCTCATGACAAAACTAGCCCGAATCGATCTGTGTCATTCGTCGCCTCCGTTTGATTTTGGGTGGGTCTTGGTCTAGATAATTGAAATTCAGTTGAATTTCATATTAGTCCGACTCATCAAATTGATCAAAAATTTGATAAGATCAGGCTAATCGAACCAGCCCATAAAAATTTATGCTACAATAACATTTTGATTCGGTCATTTTATCAGTTTTGTATACCAGTCTTATCACATTTCCTATAATCCTTCTTCAAGATTGTTAATTTATCACCTCTAAAACCACTTGCAACACTCGTTGAATCTATATAAATAAAGATAGAAACTCAATCTTACCTTATGACCCAACAATGTCACACTATTGAATTATTCATCATATGGAGTGGAGGACGATGTTGACCTCTTGGATAGATAAAATAGTGGAGGGAGATGAAAAAGACAAATTTAACCTTTACTCATTTTGTCCCACTTTATAATTTGTTTCAAAATTTTCGAGTACAAGTTCATAATGCAAGGATAAAAATGGAGTAACTGATGGATCTACTATACACCTACTTTTTAACCTAAACAAATGTTTTGTTATAAAATATGAAGAAAAAACCCGACAATCTAATTTAGTGGAGTATTTCGTACACTCTCTTCGTTCAAGAAAAACTTATATATTTTTATATTACTCTACTTACGGAAAATTTTCACATTTTTATTTTTAATAATTATAATAATTGTTAGTATGCCTTGAATCTGATTTTCCGCTACGCAAACGGGGGCCCGACGGTATACATTATTGTTATGTTGGGCCTGAATTGTGTTATTGGGCCCAACCCATCTGATGTACTCTATTTATATAGAAGTAGGGCACGCATTCTGTATCTGTAGCCGTCACTATCATAATAAAATCTATTCTCCTTTTCTGCCCGTGGACGTAGCCAACACAACGTTGGTGAACCACGTAAATTTGTGTCTCTTTACGTTTCTGTTTGTTTCGATCACTCAATTATCCTATTCTGTTACAACAATAATATTATTTGACTGGTCATTAATTTTCTAATCACTCATAACATATTTAATTCATATATTAATCAATCGTTAACTTTTCTTTCACTCACATATATTTTTCTTTAAAATTTATGCAGAACTTAAATGTACAGGTTTTTCGTGGACGGACACATGGATAATATTAGTAATATCCCGTTATTATTCACTTATTTTTAAAAATAAAAAATAATCATTTGAGACTTGGTTGGTTGGGAGAGAGATGAGAAACATGCCATGAGAGTTGTGGGCCCACAAATATATTCATGCTACAAAACCTACAGACTAATCGATAACCACCAATCCATCACTTCTTTATTGGGCTTTCTTGATGGGTTATAAAACAAATTTTATGTGGGCCTCTAATCAGTACACTAAATTAATATGTGGGCCTTCAACTAATAACGGCCTCAATTTTTTATATTACTACCTTATTTTCTTCTAATATTATCCTAAATAGTTTCTTACATCTATGTATTATTTGTCCTCATTCATTTTGAGTTTAAAATTTTTTAATTTGAGCTTCTTATATAAGGCATTATTAATTTTCAAAGCAATCAAAATAGATATTTAAGCACCATTGATAAAGTTGAGGAATATAACTTATAAGGAAAAAAAATTAATAAATGGAAAAAGAGAGAGAAGTTGAGGATGAGAGTATGATTTAGAATTTCAAGAGATAAAATCATCAAATATAGAATAGAAGTGACAAATTGGCATGGTTATTGAATATAGATTGTGACAAAAACTTTTAAGTCATGTCTTTTGCTATCATGACACCCAAGATTCTTGATGTCCCTCCAAAACCTTTTTCGATTTCAACAATATTTTCTGCTCATGATTTTTAATTATAATTATTTATTACAAATTAGCTGTTTTACAAAACTTTTTGGATGAGATTCAGTGTTTACTTTCACTAAAATTTACTATTTTAATTAATATTCAACATTGATATTAAATATTAGTAAAAAACTAATTATATATTTTAGTTGGTTAGAATGAACTTTGGTACTATATATAAAATTTAAACTAAAATACATAAAATTAAAATTTAGTTAGGAGATATTAAATACGGGAGTACGGGACACAAAATTAAAAATATAATTATGATTTTATTAAGGTTTCTTGATAATATTTTTAAAAAAATAATGTCTTTCTAAAGTTCCATCCCACTAAGCATGAAACTTTTTTTCCAGCACGATTATTAAGAAAAATATACACAGTAGCATGTGAGAATGACAAAGGTGGTAAGCACACCTTTTAAAGAGATAATTTTTAATATTTATGAAATGTGTTATTTTTAGTTGAACGTTTCAATGAATTCAATAAATAAAGTGTGTCAAGCGGATCGAGTAATATATAAATCTTAATTTTGTATATAATAGACAATAAATCGTTCACTCAAGTGGTCCTTTACCTTGTGTGTGTGAACTGTGAAGCACATGAAAAGTACACATCAATTAATAAGCCTACATACCAATCGATAATATCGAAATTAATTTCATAATATTACGAAACAAAATATATCCTCATTTTGGGCATAATTTATAAATTTGCACATGATCATGTCTCTCTTTTGAAAATGAAATAAACCAATTCATAAATCTACAATGATTTTATATTGGGTATAAACTTCATATCTAGTTCAAATTATGTGTCCATTATTTGCAATTTTATCTTGACTACGTAATTATGACATACTGAATTTGGCTTTGAAATTAGAATTGTCAGCAGCACAGATCAACTATCCATTCTTACTGGCAATCCTAGTTGCAATGTCATAATCAATTTCATTGAATTGTGTAATAAAATAAAATTTTCATTTTTCAATAGATAAATATATAAATTTAAAGAATTCTTTCTACCCCATTTAATATTTTTTCTATCATAATTTATATTAATTATTTTTTCTATCATAATTTATTTACACAACTTCAACTCCTAATTTATCTAATTTAAAAAAAATATTTGTAAATAAGCTTAAATAACTAATCTGTACGATATAAGATTATGTGATAAAAAATGAAAATATTAAGATGGGACAGAGAGAGTTAGGGGTGGGAATCAGGACGGGATCAGGTACCTGTCCCGAAGTCCCGATCTTGAAAAACATTGATTTTTTAGCCTCAGTCTTGCTTGGATTCCGAGACTCCCGAATTTCGAAATAAGAATATTTTAAATTCCAATCCAAAATAAAGATGTCATGAATGGTCTCAAAGTTCCGAAAATGATCAAAATTTTCTGAAATTTAAAATTAATTTCGAGAAATCAAAATTTTCGAAGGGATTTGGGACTCCTGAATTCAAAAAATTTCATCTTCTCAATCTCAGTCTCGATTCCGATCCATGTCCTGAGTCAAGTCGGAACTGAGAAAGTCTCAAGTTCCGGTCTCAAATTCTCACCTGAAAATTTAGAGTCCCTCCTATTTAGTATATAATATGGAATGATAGTACTTGATAAATTAATATGTGACATTACATTTTGGATTTATGGGAAGTGGTAATATGCATGCATTGACAGTCATTGAATGGCGGCCCAATAGTATTATATTAGTAGAGAGAGAGCAAAGATTGAGGAAAAGGACAGAGCAGCCGACGATTGTATGCATTGAATTTGAAGACATCAACATCACTCTTAATTCATACCCAGTTTCCTCACATTCTTTGCTCCTTCATTCTATTTATCCTCACGTGCTAATCTTTTATTGCTTGCTGCTATCTTCTCTTCTCTTCTCTTCAATTATTTATACACCCTTTTCATTTCCAACACCATAAAATTAAATAAAAAAATAATTAATTAAGTCACAATTGAAAATTATTGCAAAACTAAATAAACCCTTTTTATTACTACCAACTTCAATAATTGCAAGAATTATTACATTTATTCAATGCAGATAAATTATCCAACTGAATATTGTGGCCATAAATGACCTCATGCTTATTGCTTCAATTCATAAATCATAAACTGATCCTTTTTTATGCTCCAACTAGCAGTACTCTGCATTTGCATGTTCTATAAAAAAAAAACAATTTTATTTATGATAGTCATATTACCATTTTCCATTTTAACATTGTAATTTTAGAAGTTGGAGTTTGCACAGTCTCAATAAAATAAAAACTACCATGTATGATATTTGAAGGGACGCTCTAACAACTAATAATAATTTAGAGACAAACTTTGTATCTGGATCCCATGCTTTGGAGGGTTGTACGTTGACTCTTTTCTGCTATTTATTTTTTTTCATGCTAATTGCTAAAAAATACCAAATTTTGTGCAATATTAATCAAATTTTAATTTTATTTCCATGGCTACATATCCTGTACTTTCTTGTAAGTAATTTTAAAAGTGACAATAGGTAACAACATTAGCCATTACAAAACCATAAGCTTCATAAAATGTGTTAAAGGCGATAGAACAAGTAAACAATAAACCCCTTTTATTTTTTCAATAAAAGATGTCCCTTTTCTTAGCATTTAATGTGAATATTCCCGCTGGAACTGAAAGATATGGTTGCTAAATATAGAGAGATCTACAATTAATTGTCACGAGCACTTGGTATTTTTATGATAATGAAGAGACAAAGAGGGAGATGATCTATAATTACAAATTACAAAATAAACGGTCCATAAATTAAAGCATGGCCAACCCTCTAAGCATATCACATGGAATGTCCACAAATAAAAATTAAAATCCCACAACAATTATTATTGTAACAATAATAATAATTTGATATAGGAAATGTGATTCCACCGACTGCATAGCATCTATCTAAATTCATTATGTTTCTCACAGAACTTTGGTGTTGGTTACATTATTGCTAATTGATTTAAATATAGTGAAATTATCCATACAAACACAAAAATCGATGAAAATTATTCACACACAGCAAAGAGTCAAAGACACATGATTTATAATCCCATATCAAGAAACAGAAAAACCATCTCCTTCAAGAAAAGAGAACACAAAATCATCAGTACAAACAATAAAACTTATGCTGATGCAGTAATTAGAAAGTTGTTATTGTTGAGAACTGGAAGCAGCAACCAAACAAAAGTAGTCTCTTATTAGGAATGAATAGAGCAGAAACAATACAATCCCCAGAGAAGGGACAAGACCCGGATCACTTCGCCCTTATCAATAATATGTAATTTTCAAGAGCATCCGGCAAAAAAAAATCATCTTAGGGAAGGGTGCGCTGATAAAGGGGCAAAGCTCCAAGTGCTTCACGTTCAGCTTGCTCTCTCTTAACCTAATATTATTACCATACATAAGACTCTTGAAGGGCAGAAGGCATAAAATATGAGTTGCAAGAAAGGAACATATAGATGCAAGATTTGATGGCAAATGGGCCACTCAAGTCCATAATAGCATACTCATATTATGTTTGAAGGTAGCTAATTGTTTTCTTCAGGCCCATAAATTGATTCACTTTCTCTCAGGTAATTAAAATGATGTCTTGTTACTCAAATGCATGCATGAAACACATTTCACAGTTCATGACTTGCCAAAGATTTTCGAGTCAGTGGTCCAGACAATAGAAGGGAATAAAATGCATCAGATGATTTTTGTACAATATTTTTAATTCAGCAGTTCAGAGAAAAAGAAGAGAATAAAATGCATCGGACAGTTTTTGTAAAATACTAAAATGTGAGACAGTGCGGAACATAACATAGCATATAGGAACTTACCAAAGTTAGCATATCCTGTAGATAGGTCCTGAATGGTGTCTGCATTGCCTGTGAACACATATGAAAGAAGATGAGATAACTACAATGCTAGCAACCTACTGCTACTAAGAAATAACTGTCATAGAAACCAAATGGCATTCAAACTCACAAGAGCATAGGAATTCGAAGTGACAAACTTGTTTGATTTTCAACATAAAAGAATAATGAAGCTAACTTATAAGTAAGAGAAAACCTTGGTGGACGAGATACGTGACAAGCATCAGGAAACTATGTTCTTTTAAAGTAAGAGAAATAGCAATTAACAGCAGTGTCAATCAAACAGGAATTGTCAGCAAACAGCAACAGAATCAAAACAAAGAACAACTTAACCCTGATTTAAGCAAAGATAGATGAAGCTAAGGAGCACAAACCGATAAATGCTACTACATTTTACAACTAAATAAAGCTAGATGAGTATAAGCTTCATGACTCTCAAAAGTTACTTGAGATGAAGTACATGACAGTTGACACACAGATTATTGAAAAAGGTTAGCATGTGAAAAAGGTCAACATTATAAAATCACCAACCGGGAGGGTATATGAACACTAAGATTGGTATGAAAAAATTCATTGGCAAACAAATGGCTTTGTTTAACCTCTCAATCCCATGAGTTAAATAGAAAATAATGCAATACAAAGCAAAACTTGAAGCTTAGGTCAGGGCAGCAGGATCATTTCCGTAGGAGCGTTTACCAGCAAATTATATGCATAGCAAGCTGCATTTCAGACACGAAAATACATTCCCCTAGCATATAAATTCAGACCAAGCAGTTCTTCATAAGCAATCAAAGAGATTTACATCCTGACAATGAAAAGTCAATAAATTGCACACATTGTAAAATTATCTCCATTTCCATAAAACCCTTGGCCAAGGACAGTAACTAAAAAAATTAAAAAACTGAAAATTCTCTTCAAATCACACATGAAATCCAAAATCCACTTAACACACACGCAAGATATAGCACATGCATCCAGCTAACTAATCACCTAACCCGAGCAAAATCGAATAACACAAAAAGCAGAATCCAAAAAATTGTAGTCAGGTACCAACGTAAATGATTACCTGTAAATCTTCGGGAAGGTAATCGTGCTTCATGGAAAGGTCCATGGCGCGCTTTAGGCGTTGATTCCTAGCATCTACGATCTCTCTCGGCAGACGATTCAGCGCCTCTTTAATATCCAGGTCGTACATCGGGTCGTACAAATCATCATGCCGAAGACCTAATTTTGTTCCAAATCAAACATTTGAAAATGCTAAAACTCGAAAACCTAAACATCTCCAAAAATACACAATCACCATAAATAATTACCGAATCTACGAAGGCGACCGGCCACCACTTTCATGTGCATAGCGGCAAGCGGGTTACGATTTGGGTCAACCATCCATTTGAGCACGGACGCCATGGATTATCTCCTCTTCTTTTGGAACTTTCAGCTCTGCGTACTCTACTTTCTCGCTCTAGAAATCACTATCCATGTACGACTCAGTGAACCCTCTGCTTTTAAACAGAAATTTTCTCAATTTTGAAGCGTTGACACGATTCTACGTCGAACTGTAAGGAATTGTAGGATAGCATCACGAAGAGGCTAGGCGTGTGTTATTGGGCCTATCATTGGGCCAAAAGCGGTATTCGTATTCACAAAAATTAAATAATTTGGTAATCATATTTTTTAGAAGCTAATGAGAGAACCTTGTGCAGTAATAGTTGTACGTTCTTGTCACAAAAAGAGTTGAGATTAGAAGCTAGAAAGAGACGAAGACAAGTATTTAGTTTAATGCAAATAAGTTACTGGTTATATGAGAGGGTGACTGCTCATTACACTTGATATTGTACTTGTTAGTGATACAATGCCTCACACCTCAATGAACTACACCAGCAAATGAATACAAGTAAGAGATCATTTCATCCCATCAATACATCTATTGAATTCATAACCTAAACATTAGAAACTCAGAAGTGTATGAGCCCGAAAAGATCGAATCGAATCGAATAACACTAAATGCCGATCCATAGTTCATCTGCTGCACAATTTTATAGTAGCTGCATTGAAGAAGATGAAGAGAAGACGAAGAAGTTGCTTGTTCCGACGCCTCCCCCTCCTCGCCTCGTTTACGCAGTTTTTTCTTCGGGAAATCATGATTTCTGCAGAGGGAGGCAAGAAAAGAAAGATGGCCTATTAGTACTTCTTTTATATACTAGCAGAAGTAATATGCCTTCCATCGTATTATATCAATTTTTACATGATATTACATTTATTACCTTTAAATCGATGTGTAATAGGCACATAACAGACAATCCATATTTTGTAAACGAGACACTTTTAGTATACTTAAGATTAAGATTAAGATGTGTATTTCCCTTCATCCTTTGCTTCCATTTTCTCCACATTATGATCATATAATGCTTCTTAGGGCGTCTCTTACAATCCGCCCGAACCTTCAGGTACAGTCTGCAAAAACACGACTCGTTTGGAATAAGAAATAAGATTAATGTCTAAGATAATAGGTTTTGGATTCAAGTCATCTGTAACGCAGCTATGTAATTTAAATTTAATGTAATTCAATTTTAAAAAATGAAGCCGCTAGGGAACAGAATCACGAACCGGAAGCTGCTGCTGCTGCCTGTCATTGAAGCTCACTGTCCTGTTGTTGAAGCTCACCGAGCGGTGCTTTAGTTCACCTCTACGCGTCGTCATCTCATCCAAGATTTCTGCGGACGATACGTCGACAGAGCCTCCGTCGCCATCCATATCCGGTAGATCCCTTTCCTGCTTTCCACGAAGAGCTTCTTTTATCATTCCTTTCAAACTACCCTATCAGAAGGAGAAAGATTTGGTTACATACCCTGATGGAAAGGCTCTGGCTCCGGCTCCGGCTTTGGCTCCTGAACGAACGTCCCATGATTTCTTCATACTCGGCTGCATCCAGCTCCCGGAGATAGTGAGGCGGGAACATCTTCGGAAGAAGATGCTCCCGTATGCTTATCAGCATGAAGAACGGCAGCGGAAACAATATCCCAGCAATCGGTATCCACGTGATTCCGAAGCATAGCAGAAGATAGGCAAGCTGAAAGAGCGTGAACATGAAGATGTACTTGAACGGCACCGCCTCCACGTACGAAGCATGCAACTCTTCGATCAACCTGCACGACGGATGATCGCAAATAAGGCTTTGTTTGGTATCTAAGTCATGATATCTGAGTCAGTAAACGACACGATATTTCCTTTACGTAGTCCGAGCCTTACTTGAAGCGACGGCCGGGTGGAACAAACAGCAACAGAATCCTCTCCCAGAACTGGTTCCCGGGAAGGCTATCGATGGCCATATAAGCGAAGTATCCCCACAAGACCGAGGTAGGTATCATCTTGAGCACCGGCGTTACACATATAGCCAGTCCTACAAGTATGGATTGCAACAAGTTGCTGACCCTTTGCTCGTTTACACAAACCGGTAAATAGAGATCGATACACTTTTCAGGATCGAAAGCACTGTCCGAATCCGAGTCATCGTGGCTCATGACAGCTTCCTTCAAGCTTGCCAGATCGTTATCCGCAGCATGCTGCAGATAACATTAAACTAGATATGATTAAACATCTGTGTCATCCTCATACTTGAATAGAACAAGACAGAAATCAGGACATACCGAAGGAGCGCCCTCCATTTCGACAAACACAGCGTGCATTCGCCCGTAAATCTCTGAGTTGCTCGCCTGCAGTTTCATCCCCTCCTTCGCAGATTTCACCATTTTCCTCCGGATCATCTGCAGATTAGATTAACACGTGATCGTTAAACATCTTTCGATCATATTACAACTGCATTATCATGCCTCATACCTGCTTCTTAAGGACAGCAAGACTCCGAGTATGCATAGGGGACTGAGGAAGAACGCCATTTGAAGGAGGCAGCCCAAGTAGTCCACAAATCAAAGTCTGAAACAACGAAAAGTATAACAACACTGGGCGATAAGGCTCGTTAAGAAGTAAATAAAGTCGAAAAAACAGCTTAAAGTTACATACCATCACTCCCAGCAACATGATATCATAATGGTATGCAGATGGCTTTTTCAGATTGAATTCCTTCTGTTGTGCTAGCTGTGCAGCCACACTGTGATCAAAGAAGTACAGCCCCGCGATCATTAGAGCCGGGATTATTGCAGCAAAGACGTACATTGCTGGTACCTTTCCCATGTCCTGAAATTCCAATAAACGAAAAGATCGAACCATCAAGTATCGAAAAGATCATCCAATGTAGGTACATATAAATGAACTACCTTAATCACTGTCCAATGATACAATGACTCAGAATCCCAAGGATCTGGGCAGAAAAGCCTTCTTGGGACTCCAGAAGGAATCGTCGATGGTATACTATACGACAACCCGGTCCATACTATAACCGCAAGGGGAACCCCATAGTCTGCAATAAGACTCCTAAACATGCCTGAACAAGAAGGCCAAAGGTTATTAATCAATCACATGATGCAGTTGATGCAAGACTACACTTGAACTCGTCGTACTTGAACCATAACGCCAAGATCTAGCTTGTGTGCTCTTCAGGGCAGTAAAAAGAACACCAAAAGAGAATATAACAGCAAGTAACCCATTAGTGTAAAGCCACTGGAATTGGAATTTCTCTTCCGAGACGTTTTCTCCCTTCGGAATGCTGAACTCGCTCACCACGCCCTGTCGTTATTCAAGCCGTAGGAGTTACAAACATGATCACCCTAGTACTACTTGCCTAGCCAGCAACTGCTAACAGTATAAGTACCTTTATGGCCTCTTGAAGGAAAAGAACAGTGATCAACATGCCAAAAAGCTCCCCTGCTACTCTTGTAAATCGACTGATGACGGTGCAAGCATTGAATATAGCAAGAAGGAACAACATCAGAGAAGTCCAGACACAAACCCTTGAAAGAAAACCAAATGCAAAGGTTATAAAAATGCTATCTTTTGGCGAAAAGTGAAGACAAATATGGAGGCAGTGATGCATACCACCCAGCCCAAGCTAGATACAGTTCTGTTCCTACAGTTTTTTTAGCAAAACTATAAAGGTAGGAATACATAATGATGGTTGGTTCTGCAACCCCCAATATCAATAACGGCTGCCCTCCAAAAATTGCATGAATGAATCCACATATAGCTGTAGAAGCAAGAGTTTCAGGGGTGCTCAATCTTCCATCTGTTTCTCGACTTAGTTGCTCTCCAAACGCGATTACAGGGAGAGCAGAGGCGAAGAAGATATAGGCCGTTGGAGCGAGAATACTGCAACGGTGAATGACAACAGAGATGAAATGCAACTGCTTAGTTGAACTTGAAACAGAACGTTATAATTATAAAGAAGTTTCCATCACTTAGTAACAAGGCGAAAAGGCGAACCTTGCACCCGAACCAAATGAATCAAGCCAGTCCTTCTTGTAGCATGCCAATCTTCCTTTTAGATCCTCCTTGACTCCCTTCAATGGAGTGTTTAGGCCATCCATGGTGTCTGCTATAATCTAGAGAAATGACCTATCATGAGATGAATCTTGTAAGTTGTAAGTGAATCACACGTTTCTTGGATTAATCATACAACCAAAAGAAATGCATGAGGAGTGGGTTAGATTCGAACCCCCGAATCTCTTCTCAGATAGAAGATGCCAAGCGCCAACCTCCCGCTACTGCATGTGATGAAACAATATAAATCACATTTATCATAACATTGTGTCAATGGAAAATCATATAACAATATGTCTACACCCAAATAGCGCAATAAACGACCTACACAACACACGTATAAATTATAAGCAAAGATAGGCCATGCATTCATTCAAGAATCACAACCACGAAAACGCACCAACCAAGGCTGCCACGAGTCACACAAGGTGGCCTAATCCATAAAAGGGGGTGATCTGATTCGAGAGAAAGCCAACGATGTGGGCAATTACTGCAAATGCTTAAACCGAAAGAATCTATACGCAAAAGATAAGAATCGGTCGCTCGTAAAGAAGTGATTTTTCCGGCAGCCAAACCGCCGGTAATGAAGAAGGAGCACCGATTCGGAAAGGAGTGGGAACAAGAGCCAAATACCCATCTTGTATATTTCTTTTGTCGTTATTTTTTGGCTTCCTATTTCCACTCTTGTTCACGAGAATGTTTGGAGTTAGAGGAGTGCGTGAGAGTATAAGAAAACATCGGACGTTGGCTTCCTATTTCCACTATTGATTAATTAATTATTACAATATATTTGTGCGGTCAAATACTCGGTCAATATTTTTTCTTTTCTATATTTGGGAAAAGTGGATTTGGAGTTGGCATCTTCTGGAAATTACAATTATATCCTTAAATATTATCCCTCAGTATCTTGCTAGTACTAACCATCGCTTTCCAAATTCAAGATTTTAGCAATTTAAGAGTGACATTTACATATGTTGCTAGAGTTTATTATTTTTATAGTTATTATTGTATAAGATATTATGAGATTAATCAAGATTGAATGTTAGGAATCTTAACCAAACTTATCTAAATTGTTCATCTTCCATGATGAAACTAGCTACTACTAGTGGACCCAACACATTACTTGTTAATTACATCATGTAGTGAATTGTTTACATTGTTTTGGGTTATAACCAATGCATTGTACACCCAACACATTACTTGTTAAATAAATCAAATTAAAAAGACTAATAATTCCCTACGTTACCAAATCAAACATTTAGGTAAGGCGTTGAATTAAATGAAGTATTGACGTGTGCATGTTTACAAGTACACATAAATAGTTCTCCATTTGTCCCACTAAATTTGACACGATTCCCTTATTTGAACGTCCAACTAAACTTGACGCATTCCTAAAATAGTAAAAGTTAATCCCTTTAAAAAATTGTGGACCCTACCACCTTTATCACCCTTACACTACTTTATACACTCTCCTTAATAACCATACCCCAAAGTTTTGTGTCATGCTTATTGGGACGGAGGGAGTAATATAAACGCAATATCATTAATTATTACATATTACTAATCAACACTAGTGGTATATGTGACATGACATTTTATTTCCTTAAACAAGTGGAGAATTTCCTTTGATTTTTCTCTAATTATTTTTCATAATTCTCAAAGCTATATAAGTTGATAGCTTCAACCAAGTATTAATTTCCTTTTTCTTTATAAAACACGGGCCATATGTGGGCTTTTACACATAAAGGGGGCCCATTATGCAATAGCTTTATATTGAGGCTCAGAATAGGATCACAAATCATAATCTAAGCCATGCAAAGAAATGAAACAAAAGCACTTAAGGAAATCAAGATTCAAGAATGAGTCTTCAAAGGAAAGTAATTTATGATACATGACCTATTTTATCATATTATGCAGATTGCTCAATTCAAATATGTTAACCTATCTTGCACACCTTACAATAGGGTGGAAAATTAATAATTACATTCCCTTAAAAGCAATGTTATATAATCTTGCTTGCACTTTCACCAATCGAGCATTTATTTTATTTAATTTGATTTCCTCAATAACACATATTCCTAGTCTCTATTGCCCTATTTAATTCGAGAGATAAACTCCATCATTTACTCATATTGTGCATTTTCAGTTGATCCACATGGTGAGGTATGCTCTCTAATTCATTATCTTAGTTTTCCTATGTTTTGGAGTTCTTGTGTGTGTTATTTCTCTTCAATATTAAACATCTTAATTTATCTATTCAGATTATGTCGAGTGTTTTATTCGGAAATTTTGAATACTCAATTTCGAAAATTTTATATTTCAATTACACGCTTTTGAGTTATGACCCTAAATTATATACTCGAATTCAACTCGTATATTTATAGCTGAAAACCAGGTACCCAAAAATGACACAAATAATTGGTGTTATTTTTCATCAAGTGCTATCATGAAATTTGAGTTTTTCTTTTTCATATAATTTGGATTTCCAAACATCCTAAACATAAAATTATATAATAAAAAAATAAATTCGTGTTTCAAAAAACTAAATTCGAATTTATCCGCACCCGATTGACAATTGGGTATTATTAAAAATACCCGAACCCAATTGAGTAAGAGACACTCTAGCCTTCTAGGAAAACTTCACCTTTTATTTATTTTTAACGAACCTAATTAGATTTTAAACAATGGCTTATACTAGATAATTTTAAAGTATGAGATACTACCTTAACAACAAGTATCACCAATGTTAATTTTTATTTATTTATTTGGTGGATAAAATAAATACTAATAATCTTAATTAAATAAAAAAAAAATACTACTACTACTATATTAATTCAGAAACTTCTTAAGTAATAAGGCATTTGGGTTGTCGACAAGTATGAAGATTCAGATTCTGGTAGCAGTACCCCCACTTTCAACAATATACCAACATTAATTTCTTGAAGATCCCCTTTTCTTCACAATAAATATTTACTCAGAAATTTAATCTGAAAGCATTGACTTTGTGTGTAAGTGTTTTTTCTAGATTCTTTAAATTCCATTGACTTTATCCTTTAAAATGTTACCTATTCTAGGAACCATAAATTTTAATTATGCATGGCCCTTCATAAATTGTTCTAGAAGTGTATATTCTAGCTAGGTAGAGTGTGAAATTAATTTTTGGCTAAGCCTATATCACATAGTGACATAGCTACAGCCGCGAACTACTCCATTAATTGGGGAAATAAAAATTCAAACTTGTATATATATATATATATATATAGGTAATATTTAGGGTTAGTCTTTAAATTATATTAAAATCATTGTTTTCTCATCAATAATAAATGATCGATTCTATAAATCAATAATAGCATCTACTATGGGAGGTAGAAAAGAAGGTAGAAGATGATGTTGATAGAATAGAGGGATAGTGAAACAAAGAAATGAGGTAGAGATAAAAGATGGAGGTAGCAAAATATCTACCTAGATAGAAGAATAAAAAGTACTTTATTTGCATTATTCAATACAGAAAAAATAGTATTTTAATAATGAATCTATTAAAAAAAATAATATTATAATAATAAAATGCATTAAAATGAGATAGAGCCATAGTGAAAAAATGTTTAGATAGATAAAAAGTGAGGTGGACATTGATGTAGCAATGATGTGACACCACTTTAAGTTAGAGGGATAGTGGATGCTGCAATGATGTAATGAAGTATCATATTCCCTCCGTCCCACTCAAGATAGCCCATTTCTTTTGGGACGCAGACCAATAAAGTTTCATTCTTTTTACTTACTTAATACATCTCTCTCCTAAAAAAATTGCTATAAAAGAAAATGAATCATCTTATTGGGACGGACGAAAATAGCAAAATAAGTCATCTTGAATGAGACGGAGAGAGTAGTATTTAATGTTTCATGTATTTCGATTAATACACGATTTCCAATCGAATTCAACCAAATATCATTCTATTTAAATCTTGGATTTTCGAGTGAGTTTGTGAATGAGACTTCTAGAAATTTTGAAGACGGATAGTATTTTTGTTAAATTTAAAAGACCACTAACCTCGTTAATTAAAATCGACGCCCATCAGTATTAATTAGGCATATAAATTATTGTATAATACTGTAGGTCGACGCACGTTTCTGCTACTTGTAATTAATTATGTTAAATTACATATATTAATATCATCATCAGTAGAAAATATTAAATATGTACAGAAAGAGACTAATAATAGGCCAAACTCAGCCTAAATTTTATTGTCCTTACTGTAAAATTATTTTTATTAAATTAATTATGGATTGCGAAACTCAATAAACGCGTTAGAAATCGGCAGGCGATCGTTAATTACAATAATGTCAGGCCTAAGTCGGTCGGAATACTCGATTATATGCAATTAGACATCAAATTAATTACTCCAAATTAAGATCTTGATTATGGAGTATTTGTTAGTTTATTTTAGCTGTATTTACGAGTTTATTATACTCCAAATCAAGATCTGATTGCGAATACTTTAATAAACATTTTGCATTATAAATTAATGCATCCAGTGTTGAATTGTGTTTCTGTGTAAGAATGCCAGATCGTAATATTTGTTTTTATTATATATTTTATGTTATTTAATTATTGGAGCCATCATTTCAATACTATTATTACCGCGTTTAGTGTAATCTTGTGATTAACTTATTAACAGATTAATATTATATTATAATAGTATTCCATTGGTCCCACAAAGGAAGGTGATGAAGATTATAGGCTTAATTAATTTTGAGATTGAGAAATTATTTTTTTACTTTTGGGATTGAGTAATTATGTTACTATAATTTCACACATAATACTGTCAATTTTAGGAAACTATTCAACCATAAAAATGAAATAAATCAATTTAAATATATTCGTGTAATCATTTAAAAAAATGTATAGTCAACTTCTAATTTTTGCTACCAAATCAATAATCAGATTCGTGGGTAAACTATTTGACTATCTATAAACTTAGGCATCACTCAAATATACATACGACATATTAAATAATGTTAACATTAAAATTACTCAAAATTTTAGAAAAAATAAACTATACCTGACACGAAAAAAGTGAAAAAAATAAATAGCCAAAAAACCTCAATAAAATTAATTAATGTGACAAAGTTTATGCTAGGACGTAGGAATGGAACGAATTAATAACTCTTGTTCGTATTATTCGTTCTAACTTAATTATATTTTTTGAAGATGAGACTAATAGTATTAAAAATAAAATTATAATAATGATTATAGTTAATTTAAAATTTAAAATTAATCATTATTATTTAATATTCTCCCGACCCACTAAATATTACGTTTTGGCAAAATCTGTGAGAGTCTTTTAATTAAAACATGATATAAATAGTTTTGGCAAAATCTGTGAGAGTCTTTTAATTAAAAGATGATATAAATAGAGGAATAGTAACATCTTAAGTTGCTAATTTTGACTTTATTCTCTCTATTTTTTACATTAAATGTGTTTATATTAATTTATAAAAGGTCATACCTAATGCCACGCAATTCCGTTGACTCTGAACAACATGGTACCATACTATAAATATCAGAAACCTCATTATTCACACATCATTACATCTTCCCTCAAATTATTACATATCAAATCAAATAAAAATAAAATAAAATCCTCGATTCGATTTCAGCATGTCGAGAAAGCCCGAACTCCATCTCACGATATGGCTACTCCTCTTCTTTCTCGGCCCGAAACCCCAACTCTCCCGGGCCGACATTGGCACCGCCAGCCGCTACTCCGCCCCCTACACTCGTAAGTCTCAACTCCGCCACCGATGATCGGACGGTGGAGATGAAATCTGATCTTGCTATCTAATCTGACACGTGGCTGCTCTGTGTGTGTGTGTAGCGACGGCGTGTTACGGCAACGACTACTCGGAGTTTCCCACGAGCAACCTTTTTGCGGCGGCGGGGGAGAGCATTTGGGACAATGGCGCCGCCTGCGGCCGCCAGTATTTAGTCCGGTGCATCAGCGCCCCGGTGCCGCAGTCGTGCGTCCCGGGCCAGACCATCCAGATCAAGATCGTCGATCGGGCCCAGACGTCGTCGTCTCGGCCCTCCCGACCGGGCTCCAGCATTGTCTTGTCGGATACCGCGTTCCAGATGATTGCCAATCCCGCCGTTAATTTCTTGAACGTCGAGTATCAACAGTAAGTCTATCGATTATGTTATATCTCGTCAATTATACTCTCTCTATCTCATTATTACTGGCTTACTTTAAAAAAATAGAATTCATTTTTTTTGTAAATTAAGGTAATAATAATGGGAGGATGAGAATATATATTAAATGGAATATTATGTTTAATATCTAAATTTCAGAATAAAATGATTTTTTTTTAAACTCGGACATTTAATGTGGAGTCCAAACTCACTATAAAATGTAATGTAATTAGGGTTAATAGACACGGATTATATCTTATGAGCCATACTTACGTTAGACCTTACGATGAGTTCAAATTGTAATTATCGATATAGTATATGATTTCTTCAACTCGTATTAGGAATTCAATTGATTGATCAACTTTATATTCCCCTGATCCATTATTTTCGGCATGTTTTGATCAAAACATAAGTGTTTTTTGATCAAAAGTTAAAAAATAATGGGAGAACGAGAGTACATGTCAAATTGATAAGATATCATAATGATAATTCGTAGATGTTTGAATAATTTTTGTACCTATATAGTCTAAAGATGAAGCAAGAAATAGATATTTGAGCATGGCTACTATACATATAGCCATAATGAAAGTGAGATTCTTGGCTTGTATTGGGGATGTAATAATCTTGTTTACTATGGGTTGAACTAGTCTTCAAAGAAACGTGTGGGGCTAAAATGGATGAAAATCATGACTTCGTTTTCATGCATCTATGAAAGTTAGATGTTGAATTATATAAAGTCTTCCAATAATTGGAACCTTATCTACTTTGATAGTATCACTTAGTAATGTGTCCAAAACTCATATTGAGATACTTATCATAACTATATATTCTGTGAAGGTTTATATGGGAAAAAAATTATGTGAGATAAATGAGAAATAATTTATACCCTCTATTAATCTTAACTTAACTATTAACATTAATAGAATTTAATTTGAATTACATCCATTATTATATAAGGATGAATTTTTTTTTATAAATAAAGTTAATTTGTAGAATATCATCGATTAATGAAATTTTCTTTTGCTGATGAAATCCTTTTCTAAGTGCAGGCTTTGAACTCCATTGGAATATAAGTTTGGTGCAGAGGAAGCAGACGCTAATGCAGAAAATCTTGTGTTTATTAATCACATCACATTCAATTCTGATTTATATATGTAGAAAAAAGAATTTGAAATTCAGTTGTGTGATTACTTTTCTCTTGTCTTTATCTTTCTTTAAAGATAATAATTTTTTTCAAATGCTTAGAATATTCTTAATGTGAACATATTAAAACTTCTCGAATATTCTTACCTATAATATAAATGAGTGTACGGTTCCATCAAATATTAGTTCCAAAATAACTAAATCTAAAAAGGGACATTATTCATTTGTATATATGCTATCAAGATAATCCAATTTTTTATTTTTGTGTTTTGAGAAATAAACAAACCTCTTTATCCATATATAGTATATATGCTAGATATTCCGCACACGACAAGAATAATTACTTTTGAATTTTACTATATGTCTTATTTTGAAAATGAAATGATCCATGATCAGCTTACCTATTTTCAATATTTTAAAATATATATTATTTATTTCAACAACGTATGGTGTAAAAGTTGCGTAAAGGGATTACACCTTATCTCTATTTTTCAAAAAGATAAAAAAAAGGAAAAAGAAAAGAAGAAAGGGATAATAACAAAATATTTATATTATTTGATTAAAATTAGTGAAATTAAATATTACTAGTAAATTATATATATATAGTAGTTGATAAAAAAATGTCTTATAAATCTAATTATCTTTATTATAATCCTACTTCGTGCTAATAAACCCTAAATTAATATCCTACATTTCATTTCCAACTAATCCAACTTTAAAGTATGAAAATGTAGCAAGTTGGAGACAATGATAACACCATATTTGGCGGCGGTGATTGAAACTGTGACAAATAAATTGCATGCACCTTATAAGTCCAATTGCAAAGTCAATGACCTAAAATTCAGACCCACTCTTCAATGATTAAAACAATTAATACCTACTCTTTTATTTCATTAATCATTATTTTCCTAAGACTTATATTAATTATATAATTAATATAAATATATGTATATATACCATAACCATGACAATACATACACCACCTACATACATTGAATTTAAATATAAAAAAAAAGTTAGCATGAGACTAGTCAAAATTTTAAAAGAGTGGAATAAGGATGAAAATCCATGTGGATATAACTTAAAAAACAATAAAGATAAAATAATAGCAAAAAATAAAATAAAAACTCAAGCCAAAGTATCAAATTTGTGTTTTCATACTGTATTGTCAACGGTGCCTATTCAAGTTGAGTGTAGAACTATTTGTTTATTGTTATATAAGTGTCATATAGATAAAATAAATTCTTCTCAAAGTATATATACAATTAATAATATCACAAATACTCCAATATAATTATATGTAGTTTGGTAATTTGTTCACTTGAATTTCACTTTTAGATTTAAACTTTACCCTCCTCTCTTCTTGTACTAATTTTGATTTTAATTCCTTAATTTGTTCTTTATATTCATTTATATTTATTTTGTTATGCGATCTATCTCTCTTTACTTATTTTTTTGAAGTTTTTAAGACACCTAATTTAAAGAGGGAAGTTCCGGTTTTTCTGAATTGGAGATAGCTTCATAAAATTGAAGACGGCGCTGCTGTCTGTCGACGGGAAATCTCCTCTCAATGATTGCGATAAAAAAGTAAAGTTGGTACGTTCGTCGGGTTATATGATGGGATGAAAGAATATGAGAGAATGAAAATAGAATAACGTACAGATTTACTTAAGGGTAGGATGTCAATCGGTAATCGGTTCTTCTAAATGATATCGGATCGGTTCTCGGTTCTCGGTTCTCAACTTTTGAAAATAATCGGTACTCGGTTATTCGGTACCGGTTAATAAAATTAAATATTAAAAGATATATATTTTTATATTTATTTAAAAATATTTTTAATATTTACAAATTTAATTTAATTATATTTATATTGAATTATTATTTATTTAAATTGATATTATTAAAATAAAAATTTTTAAAAATCGGTAATTTAATCGGTTATCGGTTAACCGATACCGAACCGGCCGATACCCAGTTAATCGGTAAAACAATTGGTTCCGGTACCGGTTGCTAAAATTTCTCAAAACATGATCTTTTCAAAATGAGTTGAATGATCTTGGTCTTGATATAGATATAGATAATGTGCGTGGGCAAGGGTATGATAATAGATCAAATATGAAAGAAAAAAAATCAAAGGGTGCAAAAAAACCTATTAGATATATATCCTAGAACTTTTTATACTTATTGTGGTTATCATAGTCGTAATTTAGGTGATATGACCAACACTTTTGGTAAAACTATAGAGACTTTTTTGGAATCAAAAATATTTATTTTTTGTATTAGAACATTTGAGACAATCTTTTTTAGAACATTTTGCAATTCTCTATATCATTTTGTAAGATATTGTAAAATTTAAAGGTCTAATTTTATAATTAACACATGGCCTCGCTGAAACATTAATTCTATTAAAAAAAATTGTTAATGTTCCCAACACAGTATATTCATCAGTGGCGGAGCCATGTTTGTGAATGGTGGGGCTCTTGCCCCACCTCAAAAAATTTTATTTAGTACTAATAGTGTTAAAAAGTATTAATATTATGTATAAATTTATATATTTTGTCAAGATCTTGCCCCACCAAAACTTAAAAAAATTAGGGGCAATGATCCTGCCCCTCGTACCTACGGGGCTTGGCTCCGCCCCTGATATTCATACCTTATCAATTATTGATTCACAGAAAAATATTAACATATTAACATGAAACGAAAATATTTTAATAAAATGCTGTGGATTGTTTAGAAAAATAAAATGCATGGACGCAGCCAAAGCTAATTAAATAAAAGAAAAGGAGATACGTAACAATAAATTCATAGCATAGGTTAAAATGAGATTTATTAGAGAAGGGACATGGCCTTGAAGTTGCTTCTTTGCATATTTTCTCCTTTCAAATCTTTCGCGACGGGATTTGTGTAGAGAAATGCGATCCCATGGGAATTCATATCAACAATGAGATTACCATCTCTTCAACCTAGAAACCCTTCTCCATCCTTACATTCCAAGCCCGAACCGAATGCGATAGACTTGTTGAGAAACTGGAACTCATCCATGGACTGCTGCCTATTTCTGTTCTGTTTTGCCTTCGTGGCCTCGGTCAAGTTCATGTAATTAGGCCTGCTGGTGTGGCCCTCATCCGAAACGGGTGTCGCTGTCGTGAACATAGAGGATGAGGCCGTGCTCTCGTCGTAGCTAGGGCTAGACGACGAGAGCAGGGCCGGCCTAGCTGATATCCTCTTGGTCATGCTGTTCTTCTTCACTTTCACCGAGCCCGGTTCGGACTGCCTAGAGAGGCTGCAGTCCTTGATGACTTCCGTGCTCGGCTTCTCCACTAGTCGACTCTCCCACGGCTTCGCCACCATCCACCGCTCCAGCCAGCTCCAGCCGCAGCTGTTCTTGTCTATGTCCTGGCATTTAGACACCGATATGCACAAATCGCAGCCCCGGCTCGAGTTAAACTGCCCTATAAGCAACCATATGAGCCACATTGCACAAACACAAGACAAGAAAGAAACAGAACATGTTTGGTGAGATATTATATATACCTTTTGAGCAAGAGAGTAAGCAAGGGCTCTTTCTCTCTTAACTGCTCCTTCTTGCCTCAGTTGTATCTTGGCCTTCACCTCTTAGAGAGTGCCTCTACTGTCACGCCACCCTTCCTGCAATCAATTCAATTCAATTCTTTAATCACAACACTTCATCCACTTGGATTGAGTTCAAAAGTTTTACACAGATGCAAGAAAGAGTACCTCAGCCTCTTTCAAGGCCTCGTTTTTGCAGTGGCCTCTTTCATGGCTTGAAGCCTTACTAATCCTTTCAATGCCCTTAAAGCCCTTCTTGCCTAAATAAACATTGAAACACATGACTGATTAAGGTTGTGTTATTACACATCAACTATTTTTAATTACACAACTTATTTTATTTGTAAAAAGAATAAAACGCTTTTTGCATAATATAGAAAGTAAAATATACACCTACTTTTTTCAATGTATTTAGAGAGTGAAAATTCATAAATTTATTATTTGTTTATCTGACATGTCACATCGTTGACGTCTATTATACTAATTGTTCTATTACCATAATAAAGTCGAAAAAATTGAATTATAAAAATTAAGAAAGTAATGATGAATACAGTATATCTCCAACCCGGCCCAAATTACTTCACCAAACTGGATCTCACATTCTGAAAAGCATTGTCAGCCATAAATTAATTAGGCCCGAAACCGAAAGCCCATTCTTAACGATCCGACCCGAGAGTATGACTGTAAAACGGATCCTGGTCCCAACCCGATTAAAATATAATCTAAAATCCCAAACATCCAATCCAAACAGTTCCTTCGTAGAGAGAGAGAGAGAGAGAAAGATTGTCGATTGTTTCGAGTCGCGAAGAGAGAGAAGCTCCGAATTCTCCATTAAATTATCTCTGTAATTCTCAGACCTGCGTGTTACGAAGTAGAGAATGTCGGGGAAAGGAGCGAAGGGTTTGCTGACGGGGAAAACTGCGGCTTCCAAAGACAAAGATAAGGACAAGAAGAAACCCATCTCTCGCTCTTCTCGCGCTGGACTCCAGGTCTATTTTTTCGAATTCCCGCACTCTTTTCATGCGATTCGCTTTAATTTGGCGTCGATTAGCTCGACTTTGCAAATATATGTTTTTTAATCAATTAATTTGTTTTAAATAATCGTTCTTTTTGTTTTATAATCGTGAGTGAGCTGTGCGGTCCACGGTTTTAGTCTTGGTCATGGAGTTTTTGCGCCTTCGAGACTACGCCGTATTCCGTATCTATTCGTAGACTTGCATGTGTATAATTGTGTGTTTTTTGAAAGTTGGGACGCACCTTCTGGTGTGTCGCCCAGGTGCAGCTTAAGTATTCTGTCTTAGAAGATCACACCTTGTGTTTTTCAATGGAATATCAGTTGTTAAATTATGTTAGTAGAGGAGATTCGAGTAGAATATCTCTAGGTAGTGATTTTGTGGCGTAGGCTTTCGTTTATATTAAATTTTTTTGAGTAGTTTGCGGTTTATGAGCTTGGAACTGTAGATGGGATGTGGAATGGTTGTGGTAGGCCGTGCCATGTTGTAACTTAATATTAACTAGTATGAAATGTGTGCAGAAAGTTTTTTGCACGTGAGTTGAAGAACATGATTGTGTGCTGCTTCTTTTTATCAATGTAGTATCGAGAATGAGTACAAGATTTCTTGCAAAGATGGACATGCAGTAGTATTATGCTTCTCGTAGTGATTTTTTACCTTTTGTCTAATTTGTCTTCTGCATAATGTTTTGAACCAGGAAAGAAGTTTGTTGTAAGTTTATTACAAGAGGAAATACTGCTAGTCAACTAGTCAATAGACTCAATAGTGGATTCAAGTAACAATTTTCGTAGTTTTTTCCTTTTGATTTCTGAAGCACTATGAACACAAAATTTGAGGTCAACATGTTCTGTGAAATGAAATAATGGTACTTTTCTGGACATAAGTTAATTTTTTTGTAGTTGACAACTGTGTAAAGGTTCAGTAAAGAACAAGATGAGGTAAAAGGTACTATTCTGGTTTGGCTAAAGTATCTTCATGTGGCCTCAAAGGCTTAATCTTTGAAGATAGAACGAATGCTTCTTATGACTTTTGTTAAGTATGAATTGATGGATATAGGGCGTGGCATCCCACCCATGACATTACATTGATGTTAATTTTGTTTTTCAACTGCAGTTTCCTACTGTTCTGTCTCTTGAACCAGCTAGAGACACATTCTAAAAGATCTAGGTTGTTTTTTTTCCTTGTTTTAGGACTGCTTGATAGATCTAGATTCGGTACAGCATTTCATGCATGTTTTTCTCTCACAGTTCCCTATCTGAAAAATGAATTTCATCATCTTGTTCTTGTCAGTCTTGTATATATATATATTGGATATGCCCAAAATCTCTCTTTTCTCTTCCTGCAGTTCCCTGTTGGTCGTATCCATAGGCTTCTGAAGGAGCGAGTGACTGCTCATGGAAGAGTAGGTGCCACTGCCGCTGTCTACTCTGCGGCCATTCTAGAGTACCTAACTGCTGAAGTGCTGGAGTTGGCTGGAAACGCTAGCAAGGATTTGAAAGTGAAGCGTATCACTCCTCGACATCTGCAGCTTGCCATACGTGGTGATGAGGAGCTTGATACTCTCATAAAAGGAACCATTGCTGGTGGCGGCGTGATTCCCCATATACACAAGTCACTCATCAACAAGTCTTCCAAAGAATGAGATGACAATTAGCAGATCTGTTGCTGTGGGGTTTAAGGTTCTAGGATTAGTCTGTCTACATGTTTAGAAGCTCTATTCGGCACATGTTGTGAAGGCGAAAAACAGTTGATCGGATTCTGTTTATGAATTCGAGACTTTTGGACTCAGCACTCTTTGTTGTGAATGTATTCCATAAAAGAACATGCAACATGGACTTGGCATCTAATTTATGTGACTATGTGAAGTGTGTTGCATTTTCTCGATTGCAATTACTTTCATTTGTTTCATTAGGTAGGTTTTCATTTATATAATATTGACAAATCTTTCCTTTGCTTATATGAGTTGAGTCTTAAAAACATTTCCATCTTTACATTAACAAAAAAAAAGTAGTTGCTCAATAGGGATGTAAACGAGTCCAATCGAGTCAAGTATTGACTTGCTCAAGCTTGAATTCAGTTCATAGCATATCGAGTTTTAATTTTTCAAGCTCAAGCTCGACTCATTGAAAAACTTGATAAGCTTGAGCCCGACTCGATTAGGCTTGATTGTTGATATATTTTGAATTTTATTTCGATTAAATTCGTTTAAGCTTATTTAGATTCGTAAAACAATAGAACATATAAATGTAAAATCATAACCTAGGTTCGATTAGGCTCGCGAGCCTATCTAGCTGAGTATTATTGAACTCGAACTCGGGCTCGATGTATACTCTAAGTAGCTCAAGCTCGACTCGATAAACATTGAGTTGATTTCAAATTTTTCTCGAGTCGATCTCGAGTAGCTCGCGAGCTGTCCGACTCACATTGCTATTGAGCACTTCAAAAGTTTAAACAGAAGTTGAATAAGAATTAGAAACTAATATCAAGAGATAAAAATCTATACTAACTCAAAACCAAATTTTCTTAATAGAAGCCATAAATAAGGTCAAAATAAGAATTGTAGCATTCTGTTGATGTGGCTTCATGATCTACATACATCACTTTCTCTGCCTCTAAGAATGCCAAAAAATTTGCTAAGCTCAAATCAAATCTAATGGAGAGTAAAGTACAAATTAGGCTTCTGGTTCTTAGCAACTACAAACAACAAACTTGCATTTGCAGAAGCATAGTCCAATAATAGGCGAGGCACAAAAGAAATTGAAAGAAGAAAGCAAGGTAAACTGCAATTTTGATACGAGCTTCGTCTGCCTACAGCTTACGAAGGGCCGAAAGAATCAGATAGCTGCTACCTTTGGAACATCGACCGGGAACTGGTCAATTTCATCAACCCACGGGCTCTTCTCCTTTGACGGGTTTATAGTCCTCAGAGCTTTCCATACAGCACTGTTACATTTGAAACCGGATCCGAAGGCTATCTGCCATGTCCTATCTCCGCGCTTGATCCTTCCTTTGGCCTCCGAGTACGCCAATTCGTACCACAGAGAGCTGCTAGAAGTGTTTCCGAATCGGTAAAGAGTCATCCTTGAAGGCTCCATGTGCCAATCAGAGAGCTGGAGATTCTTTTCCAGTTCATCGAGCACAGCCCTTCCGCCAGCGTGAATGCAGAAATGTTCGAAGGCCAGCTTGAAATCTGGGATGTATGGCTTCAGCTTCATCTTCAGCAACTTTTTCCCTACCAATGTAGCCAAGAAAAGCAACTGTTCGGACATGGGTAGCACGAGAGGGCCTAATGTCGTGATATTGGTCTTTAAGGCGTCACCGGCCACAGCCATTAAATCCTTCGACAAAGAAACTCCTACTTTCCCATTGGGATCCTCCATTTGTGTAACACAGGAGAAACATTTATCATCAGAGCCTTTGTGGGTTCTGACAGTATGCACCAATCTGTATTTGGATCTCCAGTAGTCGCATCTTTTGTTCGACAGCAAGATGGCAGCGCCTCCCATACGGAAGAGGCAGTTGGAAACGAGCATGGACCTCTCGTTCCCGGAATACCAATTAAGGGTGATGTTCTCCATGCTGATAACCAGAGCATAAGTGTTGGGATGCACCTGCAACAGGTCCTTAGCAAGATCTATTGATATTAAACCAGCACTGCAACCCATCCCGCCTAGATTATAACTGATGATGTTCCCCCTGAGCTTGTAATGATTAATAACTATGGCTGACAAAGAAGGAGTAGGATTGAAAAGGCTGCAATTCACAATCAAAATCCCTATATCCTTCGGCTTGAGTGAGGTCTTCGCAAGCAACTCATCTATCGCACCAAACATCACCTTCTCGGCTTCTATTCTTGCTTCTTCCATACAGGGGTTCGGCGGAACCCTCAACACAGCAGGAGGCAGGTAAGTATCCTCACCAAGGCCCGACCTCTCAAGAATCTTCCTCTGGAACTCAAGATTCTGATCAGTGAAAGAACCAGTCAACTTTGACCTCTCCATGAAAATCTGCCTAGTGCACTTCCTCTCCCCATCCGGCTTATAACATGAGAAGTTAACGAGATATACGGGACGGGGGCGCGTTAGGAAGTACACGGTCGTTAGAAAGACCAAGAGAGCAGAGCAAACAATCACTGATATGAGATTGAAGCGGAGGTGGTCCCATAGGACAAAAAGGTCTTGGAGAGAAAAGGTGGATAATTGGGCAGCAACAATCACCAGCAGAGGAGACAAACAAAGGTACATTCCATGAGTAATTAGGTAGTGATATCCAAGCTTCACATACTTGAGTTTCACAGACTGCTTGAAATCAGGAAGCTTGTACGAAGTGGAGGGCGGAATCAAGGGAGTTCTACCTTTCATTTCACTCATTTTCACTTTTCAAACCTCTGATTCTAGCAACACACAAGGTTAACGAAGATCAGGAAAAATAAAATAAAAGCTAAAACAACATCAGAATTAAACACACAAAAACAGGCATCAAGAGATTTTTGACTCTGTGCTAAGAAACTGGATCTAAATACTCCCACACAACATATTCCTCAAATAATCACCAGATTCATTCAAATTCTTCTGATCAAAACCAAAATCCTCGGAAGATTTCACCTTTCTCCACTCTCTCCACAAAACAAAACCGGAATGCAGCAAAAAACTCAGAAAATATCTACAAAATCGAGAGCGCATCGTCACGAAATAGAAGCAACAGAGAAAATGATGCAAAAGATTCCAATTCCGACATGAGAATGACTTTTCCCATCAACATCCGTGCAGAATATTATTATTTAATTTAAAAAAAAGGATTAGAAACAGAAAAAGCGACAATCGGAAAACAAGGCTAAAAGCTAGGGTATCATACGAAAAGCTAACCTTATTCTCCTTCAAAATTCTGGTAGAAACCGATCGTATGAGCGTAGAGAGAGAAGGAGAGAGGTTGGCGACAACGTCCGTCGATTTGAATGCATGTTGTGTATGAAATGAGTTGTATGTATCGTATGGGCGTCTCATTTTCTTCTAGAAGCTTATTTATTTCATATTAATATTTTTTTACTTGTTTACTATACATGGATTTTTATTGCCATAATAAATAAATAGTTCCGGCGATTGATTGATTTAATTATACAACAATCATTGGAAGATGATTGCCACAAATAAGCACCTGAAAGTGTATCCCCTGAGATAACCGGTATCCGATCGCGGGACCCACCGGCCACCTCTGACTGCATTACAAGATTAGTTTTTTAACTCTACTTTGGAAGTTGGAACTCGAGATAGTTAGTTGTATACGAGTGAAGCGCTTACATAGCGGCGGCGGAGTCTGCGGTGGCCACGGCGGTGAGGGAACGGAAGGAAAAAGGGCGATATTACTCTGAAACTGAAGTATTTTCACTATGGTAAAAGCCATAAAATTTTTATCTTCCGATGCAGTAGAAAATTTTAACGAAACACTTGATTGCGAAAATCGTGTACTGCAAAATCTTTCAGAAAGAAACAAAATTCATAAACTTGATTTAATAGTAAATGGTTTATTTTTATTTATTGAAGAATCTACACGTAATTGCAAGCACCCACCACTAACAAACAGCACCACAACTTTTCTGCTTCTTCCCCGCCATATTTTGCTTCGGAGGAAACGATGTCGTTCTGCTCATCTCTGCACTTTCACGCCTCCAAGCCTCTTAGCCTACGTGTTCGATCCTGCGCTGCCGATGTACCGGATTTCTTCTCCGCGGACTGGTACTTCTATACTCTGTTCGATGAGTAATCGATTATGCGATTTTGTTTCCTAAAACTGCCGACTAGGTTTGGGGAAGATTTTTTTTACAGAAGTTGGTTTTCTTGTCCTTTCTTAGCTACTATAATCATGTCTAATTACACACACACAGATATATAATTTCTCGATTTTATTGATTTCTTCTGCTGAATTTGGTGACTGAGCTACCTTGCAGAATCTGATTGCAGTTCAGAAGCCAAATTAGTTAGCAATTTCAGTGTTTTCTGTTAGTTGTTGATCGAGCTTTGAATTTGCAAGTACATCAAACTTAGAAATTTGGACTTGATAATTCCATCAAGCATCTGGTTTCACTCTTTATGTTCAGAAATTACATCAAGAGCCCAACTCCATTCTACTTTGTAGTTGCTTGTATCATAAACCATGGTCATGCTTCATCTGCATTCAATTGATTGAGTTTCATTTCCTCAAGAAAAGAAACGAAAAAAGGGAGAGGTTAATTGTGCTCTGTCAACAAGCTCTACTTGTGTTTTAGTAGTTGTTTTCTGACCACGGCTGCTGCTATCTTAATGTCTGCTTTGCAGGCTCGAGTCTCGTAAGAAACGACCCGTTGGTCCAAGATTGAGTGTAAATTACAAAATTTGAAAACTTGATTTGTTAATATGTACAGAACTCTTTGTCTTGCAGTGTGCTTATGAAGTTCTTTTCCTTTCGGTTGCTGTAGTTTAGTGCAGAAGAGGCTGTTAGATACCAACTAGATGCATTAATGTTCAATGACCAACCACGCCCCGATTATGGCATTGAAGTCATGTATAGGGTATTCTGAAATCTTCATTCAGCTTTTATTGTTATGTTTGTTTTGATGTTTTCAGCTTGGTGGTAGATAATGATATGTGAAAACAGTTTGCAGGTTTTGATCCCTTCGAGAGATCTACCTATTTCGGGCCCTTCTTTGACTTAGGTCAGGTGAGCAAGATCGATTAGTTGTTGAGAGCTAAGTTGTATTGTATCGGTTTTATATTATTTTAATTTGGTTCCATCGATTTGGTTATCATTACCTTCTGTTGCAGTTTGAAAGATTTAGGCGGTTATTTCACCATTCAAGCTACCGTGCTCTACTTGGGCACCGGGAAAGGAAGATATTGAGCAGTTTAAATGTTAATGAGGTTAGTCAGTTCCACATATCCACTTTATGAACCTGCTATGTACTTGTGCTCCTCTAGTGACCAGAATATACGGTTTAGAATTGCTTTAAGGAGAGAGTGTGGGTACGAGGAGCTCGGCCGGAGGAAGAAGAAGTATTCCAATTCACTATGGTTCAGGTTAGCTTTTCTTCCTATATGATAATAAATGCTGTCCCTTATACCATTCTTTCTGCTAATGACTTGGCACAATAGGAGTTTTACTGAGCCTTGCTTTAGTGGCCTTTTACCACACACACACATGCGAAGCTGCTCGAATTGCATCACTATTGCTGTGAATTAGAATGTTACAGTTAAGCTTGTGGTAGTGAACATATCCCAAATGCAAACAGTGATGAGCCTTGCTGGCTCTGCAGCAAAAAATGTGTTTAACTTAGGTACTGAGATGAAAGATGTTATCATGCTATAATGCTTGTCTACGGTATAACGTGACAACGAAAAGGGCCAGCATGTCTTCATTGACATTAGCAATTAGTTGATTCAGTTCTCATTTGAGAATTCATTTCTGTGCTAGGATGTGGATGCCATATTCTTGGAATTAGAGAGGAAACTGTAATAGAATACTTTTGTATTGTGCATATGCTTTGTCTTTGTGTTTATATACTCTTATAGAAGACTTCTGCAAAGCATGTACCGACAAATCTTCCCGTGTTTCAGAGAGTTGGTGGTTCCTGGGATGGTTATTGGCTGACCGAGTCGCTACTTCACGACGGGGATAGCTTTTCCGGTGGTGTAGCATATTGAGTCACCTCTGAATATGAATGCACAGAGATATGAATGTCTATATAAAACTCTGTTGAATATAAAGTGTACAGCAGATTCAAATTCAGAAAGCTGGTCTATTTGTAAAGATGTGTATAAATACAACTGTTCTTGGTATATAATCTTGTCATCTAATGGTGGTGGTAGATTTAGTTTGACTTTATGTAATAGTTTGAAACATCATTCAGTATATGAATAAAGAATGTCACTATCATAGGATACAATCATGGAGGATAAATAATTAAATCAAATGAGACAAGGAATAAAACAACACAAAATGGACATAGTTTCTACCTTTCTGATATGCACATCTCAACTAACCTTTTCTTTGTGTTTCTAACTTTTGAGTCTCATTCAAAGATCAAAACACACACAGACACACAGAGAGCGGAAACCCGCGATACAGACAGGTCGACGGAGATGGAGGAAGCGAGGAGGAGAAATTCAAAGGCGGTGATTGTGGGAGGAAGCATAGCTGGAATATCTTGCGCCCACGCCTTGCTTGCAGCAGGGTGGGACGTGGTGGTGCTCGAGAAAACCAGCTCACCTCCGGATCGTTGTGCTACCGGTGCTGGAGTAGGACTCGACACTGTGTCTGTAAAACTCATCGAGCAATGGATTCAAGAACCCAACCTTCTCCACCTCCTCACCTTGTCCATGACTATTGAGCATGTAAATGAATTGTGTTTAAAGAGCCTAATGTTTTTGCTGTCTTGTAATGTAGCTCACTTGAGTGACATCAGACTTCTAGAAAGACGACGAGCTTTCACTTCGCTTTCGGGTTCACAGTTCATTTCTTGATTGCAGGAGCAAGCAACATATGGTGACAAGAACAAGAAAGCTACAAGGACACTATCAAGAGATGAGCATTTTAATTTCAGAGCAGTGCACTGGGCTGATCTGCACAGCCTTCTCTACACTTCCTTGCAACGAGACGTTGTTCTCTGGGGGCATCGGCTCTCTTCCTTCCGCGTCTCCGATGACAAAGCCTCAGTCAGAGTTGAAGCCAAAGTGCTCCAAACTAATCAAACAGTTGAGATAGCAGGCGATCTGCTAGTTGCTGCTGACGGCTGCCTCTCTTCGATACGCGAAACCTTTCTTCCACACCTTAAATTGAGGTTTGTGTCTACAAACTCAACATTTACTGTCACTAAAAGAGCAGAAAATGATAGAGTTTAGTACAGATACTCAGGGTACTGTGCTTGGAGAGGAGTCTTTGATTTCTCAAACAATGAGAACTCAGAAACCATACTAGCACTCAAGAAGGCCTATCCTGATCTTGGCAACTGTAACTATTTCGACGTGGGCTCGGAAGGGCACGCGATTCTCTACGAGCTAATCAACCAAAGGGTCAACTGGATTTGGTATCACAATCAACCAGAGCCAGAGTTTAAGGTACACACACAAACTCCAACTCTCCAAGGCCACAAACTTAGTGAAAAATCAAGAAACTTCTGTTGATCACCAACTGCAGGGGAACTCAGTCACAACAAAGGTGAGCAGAAGCATGATAGAGGACATGTACGAAGCAGCGGAAAACGTGTGGATTCCAGAGCTGGTGAAAGTAATGAGAGAAACCAAAGAGCCTTTCTTGAATGCCATCTATGACAGTGAGCCACTTGGTCAGTTCTACTGGGACAATGTGGTTCTGGTTGGAGATGCAGCTCACCCTATAACTCCTCATGGCGCGAGGAGCACGAATATGTCGATACTTGACGCTGCGGTTTTGGGAAAATGCCTTGAGAAACGGGGCACGCAGAATCTGAAGTCGGCACTTGAAGAGTATCAGTCCATTAGGCTGCCTGTGGCTTCGGAGCAAGTCCTGCTCTCCCGAAGGATGGGGCGCGTGAAACAGCGCCTGCCCCTCCCCGATCGCGAGCTCTTCGATCATGTCGGAGCAAGCCAAGAAGAAAGTGAGGTTCTGCACTTAAGGAACATACCCTACTTCAACCATACTCCTCCCATTCTTGTGACAGATTTGTAATAGGCCAGCTCTAAAGATCCCAATTGTTAATTATGTCTCGTGTCATAATTTTATTAATACAATAGGAGATATCACATCATCAGACAATAGAAGATCTGAATTGTTATTTATGTAGGATAAAAATGAAGTTGTTTGATTTTCCGGACGTTTTATCTTCGCAAGTAATTTAGAGTTCCACGTAAACACTATTGATAATTTGATATGTTTCTACATTCAGACAACAAAGCAGACAATATAATAAGTTGGTGTATTTATAAACACTTTTTTAAACTCATATTAAAGAACAAAATTTATTACAACTTCATATATTTACAGTCCAAGAATCCATATATTAACATAATGTTTGTTATTAGAATGTTACACCCTTGAATCAAGTGAAAAATGAAAAGATAGCTGTGCATGAGAAATACATTCCCCACAAATCATGCTGCATTCCTTTTCTTCCCTTTTCCTCCTCACATAATATAACAAACCACCACTATAATTAACTTCTACACTCAATCAAAACTAAGAACTAAACACAAACAAGAAAATAACACAAAAAATAGAAAATGGGTGAAGAAGTGTCCTACATCTGCAAGAGAACTGTGATCAGCACCAAGCCAGTGGAACCAAGAACATTCAGCCCTCTATCGGTGCTCGACCGGATCATGGAACGAAACCACCTCCGTATAGTCCTCTACTACGACCTCCCCACAAGGCGGCTTCCCGGAGAGCTCACCAAGGAGCTCCGAGTATCGATATCTGAGACGCTCTCTTCATTCCCACCCGTCCTAGGCCGGCTGCTCACGACACCGGAGGGGCACTGGACCGTCAAGTGCAACGACGCCGGTGTTCGGATGGTGGAAGCAAAGGTACATTGCACTCTGCAAGAGTGGCTGCACAAAGTTGATAGGGAGAAAGAGCTCAAGCTAGTCCATTGGGAAGAAATGTTCCACAAACCTTACTTTTGGTCTACTTTCTATGTCCAGGTTATATCTAACTCCAACTAGGATGTAAATTTAATCCCAAAATATTAGATTAAATCGAATCAATCTAAAATTGAATTGGGTTATTGTACAGTTTAATAATTAATAATTTTTTTAGTTTGAATCGATTAGATTAAAAACAACGTAAATTTGATAGGGCTAGTTCAAAATCCGAATGAATTGGTCCGACCCGATCAATCAGATAAAAAAAATATTTAATTTTTTATGCAAACGTTGTGCTTATTATATACACTATTTAATTAATCGCTCGATAAAAATTGAAAGTTAAAATTAGAACTATAATGTAATTAACTTAAAACCCAGCAAATCGACCTGATTGATGTTGTAAATATACACATTCAATTTTTTACACATTAATTTTGCACACATTAATAATGTTTTGTTTATTTTGAGATGAAGATAAGTGAATTTGAGTGTGGTGGTTTAGCAATCGGGTTGAGCTGCACACACATGCTCTCCGACCCCACCTCCGCCACCCTCTTCCTCAAAGCATGGGCCGACACGGCGGTGGGTGCCGGAATCGCCGCCCCTCCTCTCTTCCGACCCCTCCCATCACCGCCGCCAAACACCACCACACCTACTTCCAACATGATCATCAGCCACTACAAATCAGCCATGCTCAACACACTAATTCCTACATCACCAACCGCCAAATCACAAGACACCGTCACCCTCCACTTCAATCAAGCGGCGGTGGAGAGCTGCATCGCCATGGCCGGAGATCCTCGCCTCTCGCCCTTCGAGGCCCTCGCCGCGATTCTCTGGACTCGCATAAGCCAGATCAAAGGGGGTACTTTGGACATCTCGATAGGCTTGGACGCCAGGATTTTGCTAGGTTTGGATAAAACCTTCTTCGGAAACTGCACCGTGTACAAGAAGGTGGCGCCGCCGCCGCTGGGGCGGAGCTCGGATTCATTACTGGCCGAAGCTGCGGCGGCGATTCGAGAAGCGATTTCCGGAATGGACGGCGATGAGGTTATGGGGTTGATCGAGTGGTTGGAGCGAGAGGAGACTACCGCCGCCGCCGCCACCGGCGGCGGGTGTCTGGTTTGTTTGAATTTGGAGGGAGTGGAGGCGTACTCCGCTGTTTTCGAGGAGGGAGCGGCGCCGGTGAGGGCGGCGTACTATATACAACCGGCTGAGGGGGGTGCTGGACAGGTGATTGTTATGCCACCGCCCGGGGGCGGCGAGGGTAGGGTGGCGTCGGTGACAATGGAAGAAGATGAAGCGCGGAAGCTTCTAGAAGATGCGGTGATTCAACGATTAACTCCCACTGTTATTATGGGACTAAAGAATTAATTATAGATATTAAGAAAATGAATGCATCATGAAATTAAAAGGGTTCAAAAATGTTGGTGTTAGTGTTATCAGTTATGCTAATAAAATTTATAAAATTATAAATTAGTTAAATAAGCTTGAATTCGGGTAGTATTCAACTCGTTAGCAAAGTAAACCATAATTGGGCTTTCTTGGTAATATTCGAATTGTTAACTCATTAAGTAATTTCACTTGAACATAGTATAAAATTATCTACTAGATACAGTTTATATTATATACTCTGATATAATTATACTAACTAGTATTAATTACTCCCTCCGTCCACGATCTTTCTTCCCAATTTGACCCGACACGGGTTTTAATAAATTGTGTTGACTTAGTTGGTAAAAGGTAAAATGTATTGAATGTTGCATAGTTAGTGGAGGATGAAGTCCACTTTATTGATGATGTGTAAAGTGTATAGAGTAGTGAGTGGAATAAGGGGCTCATATTAATGATTATATATATTGAGAGTTAGTGGAGAATGGGGCCCACATTATTGATGATGTGTTGAGTTGTGAGTGGAGTAAAGGGTTTCCAAAAATAGAAGGGAAGTGAGAAAAAACTTAGTGGACGAACCAATAAGGAAAGTTGGGAAGAAAGAGGGAGCATTAAATACTTTAAATGAATAATTGTCATGAAAAAATATATATTTTTGATTAATGTATCATTAACATATATATAAAATAAAAAATGCGTTTGCCGGGAGTCGAACCCGGGTCTATTGCTTGGAAGGCAATTATCCTAACCGTTGGACTACAAACGCTTTGATGTTTGTCAGAATTTTTATAAATACAATATAACTATTTTTATTTCTGTGTTAAAAAACAAATACTTAACAGATCCCATAAACTTAAATCGTAGTTATAAAAATACTTAAAAAATGGGTGGTTAGGATAAAATTATCGAAACATAAAATAGGCGTCATAATTTATTTTTTTTTCTTTTCATATGGAGAAACATAAATAAATAGTATTTGAAATGGGTCAAAGAGTAACTATATTAAACATCGTGAAGTGACATTTTTACAGTCATATTCAGCAAGCATTAATAAACAGATTAATCCATTCTTAAATTTAATGGGTTCTCCATGAAATCCCACAAATAAAACTTTTCATTATGAAATGATGATTGATTTTCAACTTTCTTTCAAATTAGGACAAAGTTTCGAGTCTCCTCCTGGCCCATATATAACTTTCTTGAGACTCATCATTATGGTCTTCACCTAAACGACAAGAAATATGTTTAGTCCAATATTAATTACTCCTTTCATCCATCAAAATAGTTTACATTTAATTTTATCATTTTGGGATATTCACCAAAATGGTTTACATTTTGAAAATTTTCTTTTATAGCAAGTGGACCCACCACACTTAATACACACAATTCAATTTAAAACAATACTTTAAGTGAGACTCAAACTCTACTAAATACTCACAACCCAGTTAAAATAATATATGAAGTGAGACTCTAACTCTACTCACCACACATCTCCATTAAAGTCAAAACACAATATTAAAACTCTTCATTAAAGTTAAAACACAATATTAAAACTTGTGTCGGGTCAAACCGTAAACCATTTTTATGAACAGAGAGGGAGTACTATATTAGCATATTTAAAGGTTGAGAGGAGTTTGAAGAGTTCTTTTAGGTACATGAATATTTCCTAAATGTTATGATCCATTTAGGATTATTGCTTATGTAAATATGATAGCTAAATAATCCCAATGTGTTACATAACATAAATATTGTACTATAATTTTTTGATTTTCTACATTTTTTTTTATATTTTCTCTAGATAAATAATTCAATAAGTTTACCGTCAATAACATCTTCACCATCGAGAGTAATAATCGTGTACAATTTATTTAACTATTATATATGTATTATTTTATATTTTAAAGATTATAACTATAATAAATATAATATAATTATTTTTACTCATTTATTTTTTATATATAATATATTTTCATCATGATTACCTTTAAAATTAGTACTCCCTCAGTTCCTTAAAAAGATGCATCTTTTGTCATTTTCGTCCATTCCTTACAAACATACACCTTCTATTTTTGGCTATTTATTATATTTTTGTGGGCCTTAATCTCCACTATCATTCAAATCAACTATATTTTATATTTAATAACACGTTTTTGTGGGTCTCAATCTCCACTACCATTCAAATTAATTATATTTTAACAATTAATAATATTTTTATCATTCAAATCAACTACATTTTATTAAAATCCTTATTGAATCAAATATTGTATGTTTTTAAAGCAAGGGAGGGAGTATTATTTTTACCCGTTCTCATATTTGAGCGAAATAATTGCACGCAGATTGACCGCTAAGACACAACAATATTATCATGGATGGTATAAAACCAGTACACGTTTACTTCTAAAAATTCGTAATACTTTTATTAAATATAATAATTTTATTGTTTAAGCAAAAGCACTTGGCGGTGAAAAATCTAGTACTCTTTCATCAATCATCAATATAAAAATACTAATAGTAGCAAAATTATTTGCTAATTTCAAGAAATCAAGACTTTCATAACAAGCATACAGACAGTTTGTATTTTCAGAAAGTTTTGAGTATCCCAGTGACGCTAATTATTTAATGCTTGATTAAATATGAAGATTAATTTATCTAAAAAAGTAAATTTATGTAAATAAAATAAAATAAGGAACAGCTAGCTATGTATAAAATGCACATGGACTTACATTTAAGGAGGCGTGTAATTGCAGAGCTGAATATTTGGTGATAATAATTTAGTTGACTTTGGACCGACAAATCTTCTTAGGATTCAATGGGATTTAGTACACATTTGAGGTTCTCCATCATTCATTTTGATGAATTAACCCATTATTTTATTACATCTGTTTTGCATGATCCTTTTTCCATCTTCATTCTAATAATTCAGCCTTATAATCGCAAGGGTTTCGAATTGAAGCGTCATTAATTACTATTCTGGATCATTAGGTGACAGTCTGGTCTCGGTAATAACAATTCATATTCCTTCTTAAAATGTACGTACGATAAAAGATCGTTTTTTAGTAAAAATTAACACATCGAGTGTTTATTAGTTTTCGTATAATATTTAGTTATTGAGTTTTTTAGTGTAATACTTAATTATTCAATGTTTATTGTTTTCGTATAAAAAGCAAATAGACCGTTGTTAGTGGAACTGAAAGAATATATTTTAACTAGGAACTGTTATGAATCATTAGATGTAGGGATGTCAATTTGGCCCGAAAGTGCGGGTTGGCCCGAAGACTAATCCGAAACCGAAGAGGGTTAGGGTTGAAAATTTATGATCCGAAACATTTTTTAGCCCGAATGGGTTGGACCAAAATCAACCCGAACCCGATAGGGTTAGCCCGAAAACAGAGTGGGTTAGCCCGATTAACCGAATGAAAAAATAAAATAATAATTATTTGCATAATATATTTGATATTTCATGCAAAAATGTATTTTTCATATCCATCAATTAATCAATCAGTATTTAAAAAAATAATTATGGCACAATTTGAGTATAATATCATCATTTCTCTTTAAATTTAATCATATTTAATTTTAATATTTAACTATGTCTAAAATTTTATTTTATTTATTATATTTTTTTTAAAAATATATTTTTTAAATATAAAATCATAAAAAATATACTACATTTTAAATACTTGCTATGGGGGCGGTCTTTGATCCTAGGATGAAATTGAAACTTTTGGAGTATTGTTATTCCAAAATTGATCATTCTTCTAGCAAAGAAAAAACTCAAAATTTGAAGAAGAAATTATATCATCTCTACGAAGAGTATAAGATGAATGGTATTGGTGATTCTTTGAAATCCAAGCCTTCTAGTTCTAGCTCGGAGGTTAGAGAATATGAGTGTTTTGGAGGAGGTGGAAGAGAAGGATTGGGAAGAGGATTGAATTTGGACCTCATTGAGCTTGCTGTAAGAGATCAAAACTATATTGATTACTATTTCATATATCAACTTATGTATTGTGGATTTGTTTGTTCGCTTTTTGAATCTTTTTGTTAGATTGAATCACCTTAATTTGATATATGATAATATGTGAACTTTTTAAATCGTATTATTGTTTATATTCATTTTTACAAACATATAGTCATGAAAAAAAATATATGAATGCTCATTTTTTGACAAAGAGTCTACAGCCCGAATAGCCCGACAACCCGAGTGGGTTAGCCCGAAACCGAGCGGGTTGACCCGATTGACATCCCTAATTAGATGATATTTTGTCCCTAATAACGATTCATATTTATTTTTAGAATATCTTGATAATAATGGATCATTTTATTTTTGAGTAAAGATTAACACATGAAGTGTTTATTAATTTGAGTATAATATTTAGTTATTGAGTGTTTTTGTGTAATACTTAGTTATTTAATATTTCCTAATTTAAGAGGAACTATTCTGAATCATTGAAACTCTATATCTAGGTAATTTGAGAAGTCAAAGAGATAGTTAGGTTTTTATCTTTTCAAATTGACTAATGGTAATTTGAGAAGTCAAAGAGACTAATGGTTTTATTGAATATAATTGGAAAGAATTCCAAGAAACATAATTAGCAAGCAATTGACATCGATTGCTATAATTAATTAAACTAACAAGTTATTAAGAAATTACTTATTATGTGATGCAAGAAAGGCTTCAAATTCGAGACTTTCTTAATAAAGATAGGAATTTTGTATAAACCAAATATTAAGAAAAGGACCGTGCACCATACCTTCTAGAAGGGAAACAGGCTCAGCCGTCTATTTACTTATTTTATTATCAAATAATTAGGGTTTTTTATTCAGAAATTGAGTACCGGATATTTTGAGTAATACTCGATAATTAATCGTATTCGCGTACCGAATACTTGATTTTAGAGTTTTTGGATCAAGTATGTTTGTATATTTTAGAATTTTCGGCTTTTGGTAATACCTGATAAGTAATAACAAATCAAGTATTACATGAAATTTGAAACTTTTTTATCTTTATATTATTAATTAAATGAAATTATATTTTAATTTGATGATTTAAAATATTTTAATATCCCAATTTCTTGAAAATATACAAAAATACTTGATAAATACTTTAAAATATGAATATTTTTAATTAATTCTAATAATTTTGAGTACCCAAATATTCTTCCTGAAATACATAAAATTTAAGTTTGAAGTCAAGTTCGAATAATTATAAGAATTTTAAATCTAATATCTGAAAATTTCGAATTGAGTACTCTATCCTACCTAACCTGAATAGACACCAAACAAATAATAAGAAAATAAAATAGATAGTAGATGATCAATTTTCTCAAATAAAGTAAATAGAATTAGATGCCTTAGACGTCTACATAAAAATGATTAAATTTCCCACCAATTATTTTACAAACACATTCTCCCTAAATTGGAGACAGCAAAATCTTTTTTTCAAAATCTGGAGGTACATTTCCACCATTTAATGTTTTTGATTAATAAGCTTTGACAAGAGAGAAATAAATTAAATGATAACAATAAGAAGAATAAAAATAGATACACAACTTTATAATTGATATATTATTTTATTTTTGTCTCACTTGCATGTTTCATTTAAGAAGTTGTTGTTTTCTTCTAGAGCACAAATTTCCCAACTCAAAGGGAAGATTCTCCACAACTAAGGACAATTAATAGTAGGTTTGGGTTTAATTGATAATTGAAATATATATATATATATATATATATATTTATATATATTTTTTATTTTATTTTATTTTATTTTTTATTGTGGGGGTTCCTCCTAGTCAACTCCCAAAAATATTCTTTTTAATCCCATTATTTGCAGACAAAGCGATCAGAAGTAATTAAGTAATGATTAAAATAAGTATTGCATGTGACAAAAATAATTAACTGTACATAAGTACAGTTGGCCTTGAAATCATGCTGTGAACTGAGATTGATTTTTGTGTTGCAAAGAACATATCCCTACTAATATGATATGCTGCATTATCTCAAAATATATTGAATAATTAATGAGCATTGTTTGTTTTAAATTACATAAAGTTCGGGAAATAATTATGAAATGATCGCCCGCGTACAAGCATTGACAAAGAGCAGTTCCCTGAGTATGAATAAATCGGAACACAACATAATGAAATGCATTCCGAGAGTATGTAAGTACATGACTGCATATTCGAAGAGAGCTTAAAAGATTTGATATTGGCTACTCATACCATCGAAACAATTTTTTTTTGGTGATCATTTAATGAAAACTCTAAGGTTAAGCAAATGAACTGAAATACACCTTAATGAGAGGAATTTTGAGAGTGCCATGTATGCAATTACATAATTAAAAAGAGCTTAAAGGATTTAATAGCAGCTCTTGAGAAGTTTCCTAATATACATGCGAGTGAGGATAAAGCACGCTGAAATAGACTATATGTGAAATCAGCCGTCAGTTCGGAATCCAGGTCGGTTTGAAATTAACACAAAAAATGCAATGCCATAGAGAGGTAAATTTTCAAAAGTTGATGATGAAAAAAAGCAAAAGAAAAAAAAAGGTTAGGTGAAATGGAAGCCTATAAAGAAAGCAGTAGAAATGTGCATGATTTAAAAGGGAATAACAAACTTGTCCCCCCTAAAGATATTAAAAGTAAAAGACACTTAATTATATCAAAAAAAGGAAAAAAAAATTCTTGAACATTTCCCACTTTAAAATCCATGACATCAAACCCTTACATCACCAGCTATAAACTAAGTATAACTACTAATTGTTGACATTCAAAACTTTGTTTAATAATACATTTGAGTCTAAACCAATTTCAAAAGGGAGGCATATAAGCCAAAAATAGCATACTTCTCATGTTCTTCATAACCAAGATGCTTACCTATATAATTTATTTCAAGAAAGAAGCATAATCTGATTTTCTTGAAAAGGAGTTGCTGGTGTTGCTTCATGCAGTAGTGATGGAAAGCAGTGACATATTCAGAGTTAGCAGCGCGCGTTTAAGCAGTTCGAACATATGGAGGAACACAGGCATGGAGGTTTTCTCCAAGTCCTCTGTGGAGGCAGATGATGAGGAGGCATTAAAGTGGGCTGCTTTGGAGAAGCTTCCGACGAATCTTCGTATAAGGAGAGGGATACTTCAAGAAGAAGAAGGCAAATCGAGGGAGGTTGATATAAAGAATCTTGGATTAGTGGAGAGGAAGAATCTTGTGGAGAGGCTGCTGCAGCTTGCAGAGGAAGGGAATGAGAGGTTCTTGCTCAAGCTCAAGGAAAGAATTCAGAGGTATGGTTGCTTGCTTTTGCTTGATTTGATGAAATGATTGCAGAGAATGGTGCTGATGTATGTTGGTGCAGGGTTGGTCTTGATCTTCCGACGATTGAGGTTCGATACGAGCACTTGAGCATCGATGCAGAGGCTTATGTAGGTGGAAGAGCTCTGCCTACTGTGTTCAACTTCATTGCTAATATCTTGGAGGTGAGTGACCAATGAAGTGTGGTATTGGTCTGAATTAGTTCTTGTTTGCTGTCTTCATGTCTGTTTCTTGATCTTTTGTAGGGATTCTTGAGCAGTTGTCGTATTCTTCCGAGTCGAAAGAAGCCGTTGCCTATTCTTCATGATGTCAGTGGAATCATCAAACCAGGAAGGTCTGATGAGAAGTTATCTAAGGCCAAAATTTCAGCCAATTCCTCTTTCTCTTGGCTCAAAAGTGCAGCTCTTGTTTTGCAGAATGACACTACTTCTGGGCCCACCGAGCTCCGGGAAAACGACGTTGCTGCTGGCATTGGCCGGGAAGCTCGATCCAGAGTTGAAAGTAAGCCATCATCAATACTCCAAAGCTCACTAAAGAGCATAGCTTCAATGTATTGACCTTCCCTTTTCTCAAATAGGTAACCGGAAGAGTAACGTACAACGGGCACGACATGGAGGAGTTCGTGCCGCAAAGAACATCGGCTTACATTAGCCAGCATGATCTACACATAGGAGAAATGACAGTTAGGGAAACACTGGCTTTCTCTGCTAGATGCCAAGGCGTTGGACCTCGTCTTGGTCTGCTTTAATCTCATCTCTTCTTTGTTATTTCATTTAACAAGAAAGTATCTGATCAAAAGGGTTAGCTTTACAACAACTTGTGTCTGAAACTCTCAGATATGTTGACTGAGCTCTCAAGAAGAGAGAAGGAAGCAAACATAAAGCCAGATCCTGATCTTGATATATACATGAAGGTAAGAACATAAACTTAAGTCAAATCTTGAAATCTTGCTTGATTATGAAATGGGATGGAGAAAAGTTTGCTTTTTTACTTATTTTATGGATTGATTTTCACTGTTCAGGCAGCATCACTAGCAGGGCAGGAAGAAAGTGTGGTGACAGATTACATCATCAAGGTACAAAATTCAAGAAAACTATAAATCAATCAACTACTTAGAGATCAACTAAATTTGTTATGCTGTATATTGAATGACAGATATTGGGGCTTGAAGTGTGTGCTGATACTTTAGTTGGTGATGAAATGGTTAGAGGGATTTCAGGAGGGCAGAGAAAGAGACTAACAACAGGTAACAAAACTTACCAGAAAATGAAGAGCTCTGCAAAATTTGAGGCCAATGTTTTAGTGTAATTTTCTTACTTGATATGTAGGGGAAATGCTGGTTGGGCCAGCTAGAGCTCTATTCATGGACGAGATATCGACCGGTTTAGACAGCTCCACGACGTTCCAGATTGTGAACTCGATAAGGCAGACCATCCACATTCTACAAGGCACTGCTGTGATCTCACTTCTGCAGCCTGCACCGGAGACGTACGACTTATTTGACGACGTACTTCTCCTATCGGATGGTGAGGTCGTCTACCAAGGCCCGCGGGAGAATGTTCTTGAATTCTTCGAGTACATGGGGTTCAGGTGTCCTGAGAGGAAAGGAGTGGCAGATTTCTTGCAAGAAGTAAGTCTTTTTTGTGTTCTTTATTGTATCAGCAAGAAAACTGCCAACTTGAACTTGTTATTTTGCAAAAAAAATAGGTGACTTCAAAGAAAGATCAAGTGCAGTACTGGATGAACAAAGAGGAGCCTTACAGCTATGTTTCTGTTAAGGAGTTCTCGGAAGCGTTTCAGTCGTTTCACGTGGGGCGGAAGCTCGGTGATGAGCTTGCTGTCCCTTTCCAAAAGGAGAAGAGCCACCCTTCTGCTTTGACCAGTGACAGATATGGAGTGAGCAAGAAAATGCTTCTCAAAGCGTGCGTCGACAGAGAGTTCCTGCTCATGAAGCGCAACTCTTTCGTCTACATCTTCAAGTTGACACAAGTAAGACTCTTCACATTCACATAAACAAGAAAAATAAGCCCCAATCACAGGTCTAACTTCTTTGCCTTTGTAGATTAGTCTCATGGCTACCATTTCTACAACACTATTTCTGAGGACAGAGATGCATAAGGAGACAGAAATAGATGGTGGGATATACATGGGAGCACTCTTCTATGCTCTTCTGATAAACATGTTCAATGGTTTCTCAGAGCTTGCACTGAGTATACTTAAACTTCCTGTGTTCTACAAGCAAAGGGACCTTCTCTTCTTCCCCCCGTGGGCGTACTCTCTGCCAGCGTGGGTGCTCAAGATCCCGATCGCGCTTGTTGAGGTTGCTATATGGGTTGGCTTGACTTATTACACAAGTGGTTATGACTCTGAAGCAGGAAGGTAACAAGCAAACATAGTTAGTTGTTAGTACTAATGACTATGCATGCAGTTTTCTTGATTCTTACAGTTGCTGCGAACATGCAGATTCTTCAAGCAAATGCTTCTGCTTATATGTGTGAACCAAATGGCTTCTGCGCTGTTCCGCTTGATGGGAGCGCTCGGGCGTAACATCATAGTTGCCAACACGTTCGGATCTTGCGCGATGCTCACTGTTCTTGTTCTAGGTGGATTCATTCTGTCAAGAGGTAACATCACAAAACATGTCATTGTCCATTGTGCATACAGTCTAGAAATAACAGAGTTGATATCATATCAGAAAACATCAAGAAATGGTGGATATGGGGTTACTGGACTTCACCTTTGATGTACGCACAGAATGCAATGGCTGTGAATGAGTTTCTTGCAAAGAGTTGGAGCCATGTAAGTACCTTCCTTGTCTATGCCTTTTTCAGACACAAGTGTGTAACTAACTTCATCATGGTGCAGATTCCTTCCGGCTCAACTGAATCCATTGGAGTCTCGGTCTTGAAGTCTCGGGGGGTCTTCCCGGAAGCGCAGTGGTACTGGATAGGCGTAGGAGCACTCATCGGCTACGTGTTTCTCTTTAACGTGCTCGTAATCGTAGCTCTCACCTACCTCAACCGTAAGCCTTCTTCACACACTTCACTTGTGAGTGGTGCCTCTTGACTGCATACTAAGGAAAAGTGGTGTGTTTGTGCAGCATTAGGGAAGCCACAAGCTGTTCTGTCCGAAGAGACATTGGCAGAGAGGACCAGTGGCAAGAGAGGCGAAAAACGAGCTTCTGGTAAGGCCGTAAACTAGTGAAATCATCCATGGTTTGTTTAAATCTCAAGATAGAGTTGAGATGTGATATGTATTAGTTGAAAAATGCAGGAAATGAAAAGGAGGTTCAAAGGGTTGCTTCATCAAGAGTTGGTAGCATTGTTAGCAACACTGATTCAAATAGGAAGAGAGGAATGATTCTACCTTTTCTACCTCTTTCAATCACATTTGATGACATCCATTACTCTGTTGACATGCCTCAGGTAGGTCCCTCTCTCCTTCTCTCCCTCTCTGCAAGAATGCACCGGTGTCGACACCGTACCTCTTCTTTTGCAGGAGATGAAAGTGCAGGGAATAGAAGACAGGCTAGAGCTTCTCAAGGGCGTGAGTGGCGCATTTAGGCCGGGCGTTTTAACCGCGCTGATGGGCGTGAGTGGGGCGGGGAAGACGACGCTGATGGATGTATTAGCCGGTAGGAAAACGGGTGGATACATCGAGGGAACCATCAAGGTATCCGGCTATCCAAAGAAGCAAGAAACCTTTGCTCGTATAGCTGGATACTGCGAGCAAACCGATATCCACTCGCCTCACGTGACAGTCTACGAGTCCCTGCAGTACTCTGCGTGGCTCCGTCTCCCACCCGACGTCGACCCTGATACGAGAAAGGTGTGGTCTCTCGTTGCGTTACCCCTTATGTTTCTTGATAGAAAGCAAGCGAAATGAATGTGATGTTATGTAAATGCAGATGTTTATTGATGAGGTGATGGAGCTAGTTGAGCTTGTCCCGTTGAGAGACTCGCTCGTCGGGCTACCTGGTGTCAACGGGCTCTCGACCGAGCAGCGTAAGCGCCTCACCATCGCTGTCGAGCTCGTGGCTAATCCTTCGATCATATTCATGGATGAGCCCACTTCGGGGCTCGATGCACGAGCAGCTGCCATCGTGATGAGAACCGTGAGGAACACGGTCGACACGGGCAGAACCGTGGTGTGCACCATCCACCAGCCAAGCATCGACATCTTCGATGCCTTTGATGAGGTAATGCAACCTAATTCAATTAACAGAATTTCCAAAACTAACTGAAATAACTGAATTGTTGTTATTTCCGTTTTTCAGTTTTTCAGTTATTACCGTTACCAAAACCTATAAAGTTCTAATGCAATAGAATTAAAAAAAACCAAAATAATTGAGAGATAAAAAAAGAAAACGGTATCCAATTTAACCGAATTGAATCTAATATTCCGGTTAGGTTCGATTCGGTTTTCGTTATTCGGGTAAGTTTTCTCAACTCTATGCTTCCTTACCATAAGCATTCCCATTCTCCTTACCTGCAACAAAAGCCAACTCCATTGTCACACATACTTGCAGCTGCTGCTGCTGAAACGAGGCGGTGAAGAGATCTACGTGGGGCCCTTAGGCCGGCTTTCGTCTCACCTCATCGAGTACTTCGAGGTAAGAAAACGAGACACCACCACCACCACAAGTAGCTCCCTCTCCCTCCCAAAATCTGCTAAAATAGATTAACAATGACCATGCAAAAATGTTGAAATAGGGAATTGAAGGAGTGAGCAAGATCAAAGATGGCTACAACCCGGCCACGTGGATGCTCGACATCACATCAACGGCACAAGAAGCCGCTCTCGGCGTAGACTTTGCTCAGATATACAAAAACTCCCCACTCTACATTAGAAACAAAGGCTTGATCAAGGAACTGAGTGATCCCACCCCAAATTCAAGCGATCTTCACTTCCCGAATCGATACTCGCAGTCGTTCTGGACTCAATGCAAGGCTTGTTTGTGGAAGCAGCACTGGTCTTACTGGAGAAATCCACCTTACACTGCAGTCAGGCTGCTCTTCACCACCTTCATTGCATTGCTGTTTGGCACCATATTCTGGGACCTCGGCTCGAGAAGGCGAGCCACGAACCCCAAACCGAACACGCCCTTATCACTTTCTTGAAATTTCTAATAACAAAAACTGCACCAAACTGCAGGAAAAGGAAGCAGGACATCTTCAATGCAATGGGGTCCATGTATGCTGCGGTGCTCTTCCTCGGCGTGCAGAACGCCACGTCGGTGCAGCCGGTTGTTGCTGTGGAGAGAACGGTCTTCTACCGTGAGAGAGCAGCAGGGATGTATTCAGCCTTACCCTACGCCTTCGGACAGGTAATAATTCCTCCCTACTGCAACACAGTATGTTAGAATCAGACATAACACATTTCCTTAACGCTAGGCTGTGGTGGAGCTACCTAACCTGCTGGTGCAAACGCTCATCTACGGCGTGATAGTGTACGCGATGATCGGATTTGAGTGGACCATCGCGAAGTTCTTCTGGTACCTCTTCTTCATGTACTTCACCCTTCTCTACTTCACCCTCTACGGCATGATGACAGTCGCCGTTACCCCTAACCACAACATCGCCGCCATCGTCTCCTCCGCCTTCTACGCGCTGTGGAACCTCTTCTCTGGCTTCATCGTTCCTAAAACGGTTAGCACTCAAAACTTGAATACGATCACGATCAAATTATGTTCTTACATTAATGGTGTTTCTTTATGCGGTGGCAGAGGATACCGGTGTGGTGGAGGTGGTACTACTACTTGTCTCCGATTTCCTGGACATTGTACGGGCTCGTTGCTTCGCAGTTCGGAGACGTTAAGGCTGTGCTGGAGTCCAAGGAGACCGTTGAAGAGTTTGTGAGGACTTACTTCGATTTCAAACATGATTTTGTGGGGTATGTGGCGTTGATTCATGTCGGAATCTGTTTGCTGTTTGGCTTCATTTTTGCCTTCTCCATTAGAGCTTTCAACTTCCAAAAGAGGTGATAAGAGTCAACAAGAGAAAGAGGTTTTGTTGTTTCAGTTTGTGTGTATATTTGTAGAAAGTTGCTGCCAATGATGTTCACTGCCATTTGTTTGAATTCAAGAGAAATATATTTACCAAGAACTATAAGAAAAGATAACTAAATAAATTTGTCATACATAAATCAAGAAGTATTACAAATGTCACATTACTTCACATGTCCTCAATTGAGTTACTGCCGCATATGTTACAGTTGAAAATTACATCCTCTCTCAACATCAAGCAAGAATACTAAAGAAACAATAAACAAGAAAAGGGAAAGGAAAAGGAAAAGGGTGAAGACAAAAGTCAGAAAGCAAGTCAATAGTGAGTAAGAACTAAAAAGATGTCAATACTCAAATATCTAAGTTATCCAAGAAGCTCTGCAACTCCTTCAAACCTTCAGCAGAAACGCTCCGCTGCACCCTTCCGCGAGGAACAACGAGATTAGGAGGCGGCTGCGGCTGAAAACACACAACGACCACTGATAAATTATCCCCACTCTTTCTCTTCAGTGCCTCGTTCACGAGATCCATGCTGCACATCAATGGGTCATTGTGCTCCTGCAGTCGCCTGCGAGCAAAATCCACGGCATTTTGGCTCAGGAACACGTCCCAGAGGCCGTCGCAGCCTATGATTAGGAACTCGTCTTCTTCCGTGAGCCTCGTGGTCATGAGCTCCGGCTCTGCAGTGAGTGGTCCGCCTTCGTCGCCTTTCAGCCCTTCCATGTGCCAATCGCCTAACGCACGAGCAACATTGAGTTGTCCGTTGAGATACCCGTCATATACATAACCTCCGGAGGCTTCAATACGCCTTCTCTCCCTCAAGCAGATGGGTTTGTGATCTCTCGACATCTCAATTGCTTTACCCCTTCGACATAGCACTGCTCTGCAGTCTCCAGCATTGGCCACCACAAGTGAGCTGCATTCACATTTGGTGAAACATATGAGCACAAGTTATTCAGTTACTCGGATTTGACAACAATTAAGATACAAACCTTCCGATTACCAGAGCTGCCAAAGCAGTGGTACCCGAAGCAAGATCTGCGTCGGTGGAGCACGCTTCTGCAAAAGCCGCATCAGTCTGTAAAAATGCTGATGACAGTACTCTCTCAATGTCGTGTGGGAAATCTCCATCCTCAATGAGGAACCTTGGCAAATTGTAGCATGCAAAGTCAGCAGCATGCTTTCCTCCATGTCCATCAAAGACCTAAACCAAACAAAAGGCGTAATATTAATTGCAAAACTTTTGTTACTAAAATATTTGACATCTAATAACTTCGCATAACTACAAAAAAAGCCAATGGTCAGCGTAGATAAGAAGAGTTACCCCATAGAAAGCACTAGGGCTGTCACTAGAGCCATTTAACCCATAGTCAGTCACCATATTGTCTGCACAAACATATACATCTTCCATGCTTGAACGACAGCCAACATCGGCCCACACTCCTGAGCGAAGAAGAGGCATATATTCAGCATCACTCTCATCTACACTAAATCCTGGTTCAACCAAAATAGGTGATGCCCTGCCCTTAACCTGCAAAAGTTCAAGTCAAAATCCAATTCTCATGTAGCATAACAACATGACTGAATCACTGAATTGAGCTGAAACAGTTGGTGAAAAATTGCAGGAAATAAAGCATAAGAGGTAGCATACATATTAGAACTAAGCTATAATGTGAATTTTCAATCTAGTTGCATTTACTACCAACTTGAAAACCAAATAAATCCCTGCTTAATTAGGGGGTCGTAATTTTCAGGATATTAAGCTGAGAAAATATTACAGAAATGGCATACATAGTTTTGTTTCAGAACACATTTGCTAAAACAGCTCAGTGCTACTATCTACAAGACTACAACCACTCCAGAACTTTATCATCCTCTTCAAAGATTCTACCGAACAATCTAAACCGAAAGGATTCAGAATTTATGAAATGCACATTGGCGAGTAATTTTAAACCCTAATAATTTCACAAAATTGGTCCTCTACTTCAACGACGACTAAAATAGCAAAGAGTTCTTCCTAACAGTATTACTACACACGTGCCCAATTTTATAATATGTGAAAAACAAAAAGAATAATCTTAAAGACGCAATAGAATCGATCTAACCTTCTCCAAGTCCCTAGTTGCTTTCAAACAGCACAAGTCAACAAAAAACAAGGTTACAACTCTAAGTATCTAAGTAGAAGCAAACAAAAAAGAAGCAAGAAAAAAGCTTAATATCAGCTGGAGTTACCAAATAATGATGCCGAACGAGGGACTTAGCGCAGAGAGGCGGCGTGCCGCCGGAGTCCAGGCAGTGTCGGTAGGCGCCTCGACCGCCTAAAGAGGTCGGAATCGGCGGCCGTCCGTCGCCGGAGCTGCAGTTTTCTGCGGCAGCATCGGCATTGCTAATAATTGCCCTACTGCCCTCCATTACAAATCTCAACCATTACTCCTCCTCCGAATAAAGTTTCGAGCTTTTTCTTTGTGCGGAAGAACCCAATTCCGAATCCAACCCAATGCGGCCCGAAATTCGGCGTCTTTCGGTGAATCTCAAAAGGATTTCAATTTGGGGGCTAGGGTTTTGCAACGCAAAATTGAGTTGAATGCAGTGAGAGTTGCAAAAAGAAGAGATCTGAGTTGAATTTGGCGTTGCAAGTCAGTTTTGATAAAATACTGCAGCTGAGAAATAGTACTGCTGCGTGTGGGAACCGTGTAGAATCAACAAACGGTGTCGTGTCCTGTGCTTTAGGCTTTTGGAATTGGGTGTGAACCTTTTTTTGCATGCAAAATTATCATTATTTTCATTTTTTTTAATTTAGCCGTTGCCAATTAACAATTTCATTCATAATCTGATACCTAATATTTTTATTAAGAAAAGCAATCGATGCTTTTGCAAATATTTTAGTATGATATTTCATTGACTCTTTGAAAAACTCTCTTGAGCCTATCAACATAAATATAATATTTTCCTTCGGAAATATGTTTAAAAATTAAGTCAATCAAAAATATTGCATAATGCGTATTAAAAATAATTTTATTATTATTTAGGATAACAATATTATATATGTTCTGCAAAAAAAAGGTTATCAAGATTTGTTTAGAATAAAGGATGGCTAAGAAAAGGTTTGAGTGTTTAACCAAATATTATATCAATGATTTGGAAAGTCATGTATATCATCGTTAAAGTTAAAGAACGAAATTGAAGTTCATTGTTTATATATTGAGCTATACATTACCATAGAATATAATCATATATCATCACCACGTGACTTGATAAGTTTGTAATATACATATTCGAATAACAAATTTTATTTGAATAAATACAAGTTAGATATAATAATATATGATTTAGGACTGGGGTGAGAATTGAGATGTAAATTTGGTACCCGTCTCAGGGTCTCGATCGTGAAAATAATCAATTTTATGGTCCCAGTCTCATTTGGAACTTCAACAATCCCGCGTCCCGAAATTAATTTTTTTTTGTCTTGTTCCCTAATACAAATCTTTCGAATAATCTTGAATATTCCAAACGGGACCAAATTCTAAAATTTATAAAATTAATTTTATAATCAATTTGATTTTTTTTTTAATTTCATGATCCAATTTTAAATTTAAGAATATATATTAAATTTATAATTTAAATTAATTTCGGGAATTGGGAAATTGATAATCCCGATCGGAATTCGGAAAATTTTCAAAATTCAAGTCTCAATCCCAATATTGATCCTGAAAATTCTGGAACTAGAGGAATTGAATCCCGTTGGGTCTCAGGTTGAGACCGAAAAAGTCTAAAGTCTCGATCCCAAATTATCACCCATATTTAGAAGAGAAAAAAATGCAAATTTATTTTTATAATTAGATTTGCTACAAACATAAGCATATATATTTAATTTTTAATCAGATTAATGATGTATATAAGAATATAAATAAATGGGTTCATATAATTTGGATTTATTTTTACATGAGATTGAATATGGACGAGATAATTAAGGGACAATAATGAATAGTAAGCTGACTTTAAGATGAGTATGCATAAATACATTTCAAATAATTTGGTTAGTTTGTATAAATATTCAAGTATATATTTTTTTATTTAGTACTATATGTTTATAATATCATAGCACATGTTATTAATGAATTTGAAACATAAATGAGTAGCTTATGCATATAAATGAGAACTATAATGGTTTTTTATAAACTTTAAGTGAAATATGAATATATATATAAAATAAAAACAAGTTTGAAAAATAATACTAAATTTTAGTTTGAGGCTAGAGAAATAGAAACTAGTTTGAAAATATATATTTTGGATTTAGAATTTACAGGTTATTTGAAATGTATATAGAGAAATAGATTTATATGAAAAAGAAATCGGACTGTGAGAAATAATAAAAGAATCTACACTTTCTATCAATTTATAAATAATGATTAAGCTTAATTAAATTTAATTTAAATAATATTTATTATTGTAGAGGATGGACGTTTTTCTTAGAATCCATACGTAAGAATGTAATTACTAATAATTAAGATGTACTATCTCCGTCCTATTTATGTCCGCACATTTATTTGTCTCATTTATCTTGGATTGTTATATTGATTTACTCTCTCTATTTTAACCTTGGGTTGAGTAATCCATAATTTTATTTGACTAGAATTTTCAAACTCGATCGTTTTAGGAGGGGAAAGATTAATTAAGTTCAAGTTTGTCATTATCTTCTCTTTTTCAGATCAACACCTACTTAATTCATTAGTTTCGAGAAGGTCCGAACAGAGTGAGATGCATGAAATTAAGACACTAAAGTGAGATAATTAATCCCATTTGACTTCTAAATATTCCAAAAAAAATAAAATAATGTTGAAAGATTTTTAAATACTACTACTATAATATTTGCAATATTTTAGAAATTTAATGAGAACGGTCAAATAATTTTCAAACATATACATCTTCCATGACAATAATTATTGTGGTGAAATTAATGTAATAATTGACAAATAATTTGTTTTAGTGATTGTGAATTATTTTTCTAAATTCATATCCCATTTCATTTTATGTTTATTGTTTTACGCATATACTTCCTAACTTCTCCTATTTATACAATTATCTCTATTCATTTACTCTTAAAAATGAATGACCAAACACTTTTTAATACAATATTTTAGCTCATTCTGACTATTTATAAAGTTTTAAAACATTCGAGTGAAGAGGTTTAGAAAATTCTACCATACTTTCTATACAATTCCGAAACTTATTAATATATTCAAAAGTAATCAAGTTTAAAACATATTTGAACCATGCATTTAAATACTCAATTTTGATGTAAACTTCCTAAAATATTATAAAATAAAAATAAATTAATAAATAATACAATATTATATTTTCATCATACACAATCATACCTTGTTAACAATAATACAAACATCTTCTAAATTCGATACATAATTCACCTACTTTTTATTTAGGTTTTCTTATTCTGAGTAAAGTTCTCCCATATTTTATTGTTTCACAGAATTATACATTTTGAAATTTGAATTCTCAACAGGTCAAATTTCTTTCGAGGCTACTTTGCAGAGTTTGTAAGCCTGAAATCCGGACGTAAAGGATCATCATCGGTAAGGATTAATGCTTATTATATAAAACTTTTGATTCTTATCCTGAAAAATATGCGTATTGTTTCAGGTGTATTCCTCTGTTCATGCAATTGCACAGTCCAATTCATTTGCCCCAACTGCGGTAATTTTTCTAACATATGTGATTACTTGAATTGTGAATCTGAATTCCTTCAATTCCTATGAAAATCATATACTAGAAATCTCATTCTAGCTATAAAACTTTTGATTAATGCTTATTATATAAAAATTTTGATTCTTATCCTGAAATATGCGTATTGTTTCAGAGTGTGGGTCAGTGGTCTCGGCGGGGCAGAGACAGCTGAGTTCACCTCGCGGTCCTACTGCCTTTTAGTCGTGTATAGATTTGAATACCCTTGCTACCGCTGTTCTATCGATCAATACCTTCTTTTTGTGTAAAAATTTTTCCTGCCCAATGACTTCCATTTTCCTTTTAAAAACTCACTTACATCCAATACACTTGTGACCATCAGGCTTATCCAAGTTGAATTTTTTTAAGAGCATCCATTTCTTCTTGCATTGCCAACAACCAATGTTCCAACTTATTTCTTCAACTAAAAGAGATCATATCTGCATCTCCATATCTGTCAGGTGGTTTAATATTTGATCTTCTTTGCCTATCTATGGCAAGTAGATAAAACCTCAAATCATCCTCTTCAATATCCACATGGGAGTTATTAACATTACTCCCTTCAAACTCCAAATGGTGTGTTGGTTGAACTTGATGCTTTCTATATATTGGGATCAACATTGTTTACATCGACCCACAATTGTATCCTCTCCATCAACCTTGACTTCTATATTCTCCAGATCGTCCAATATCTTATTGCAATCATCAAGTTGGTCAGAGATGTTACCTGCATCGCTTATCTTGAAAGCATACAACCTTTGTTTGATGAAGAGACGATTGGATAGTTTAAATGAGTCCTTTATCCGCATCCACAACATGAACTACTTAATAAATAAATGAAACATGTTATTATATATAGAACCAATATATATGTTTGCAAATCTCAACATTCATCGTTTAAAAAATATATACCAAAATTATCTTTTAATCTGCACCATTGATCTAAATAATTCAACAGTCAAGATTATTCTACAAAACTAAAGCAAAATCAGATTTATACTTCTATTATATTTACAATCATGAAAAGGAATGTATTTCTCTTACCATTTTGATTTTGGAGTAAGATTGTAAACCAATCAAGTACTTTTTGTTCGATTCGCGATTCGATTCAAAATTTAGTGATTCAAATTCGAATATATAAATTCGATACTCGTAAATATTCAATTAAATATATAAATAATATACTTATATATTAATATTAATATTTATATAATTATATAAAAATATATTTACATATAATTTTTTAAATTCAAAGTTTATTTGATATATTAAAAAATAAATTTCAACATAATTTTTAATTTTTGTTACAATAAAGTTTTGAATTAAATCGAATTTTAAATTTAATATTTTTAAATATTATTATTTAATATATTAAAAAATAAAATCAAATAATTCGATTCAATTCGAATATTTCATAATGAATCGATTCGTTTACAACATTATTCGATTCGTTTACAACCCTATTTTTGGAGCATTGAACAGCTATAATCGAAGAATATAGCGAGAGAAAGCTCATTAGAGAACAACATAAAATTTATATTTGTAAAAAATGTATTAGATAAGATTAAGATGTAAATAGACATTAGAATTAATCAATAATATATTATATAGTGTATTTACTCAATAAATAATTTAATATTCTTAATTTTATATAAATTTAAATCAATATTACTTACGTAACATGAGTCTTGAAAATTAGATATAAATTTAACAGGCAAAATTTTAATGCATATAATTTGACAACCAATTTTTTTAAAAATTAAATTATAGTTTATTATTAATTTGAAAGTTTCAATTAATCAATATTGATTAAAATGGATTTCTATTCTCGGTCCAATAATTAAAAATGGACGATTAACCATACCCAATACAATACCGGACAATTAACAATGCCTATAATATATTTTTAATATAAATTATATATATATTTTACATTATATTTTTTTGTCCCCTTATACTTTATATAATATAGATTAAATTTAATTTCTGTCTTTGAAACGTTTCGTGAATTTTGAAATTCTCAACTTATTCTTCCAAACATGGACTCGAACCACATCTCACAATTCCAGGTCTGCGTTCACATTTTTCTGCCTTTGTCGTTATAATGTTAACAATTAACAATGGAATCATAAACATATAACTCTAGTTCCATGGACAATTAACAATGCCACTAGAATCATAGACATATCATCAACTATATAAAGAATTACAAGAGAATACGATGATTTTACAAAAATTATGATTCTCGTGACGTGGACAGTGGTTGAGACCACATCTCTCATCATATCACGTTCAGGTTAAAAGCCGACAAAGAAGAACATCGTAGTACTAATTAGTAGACCTGTGTGACCTATTTTCAGTATAATATGACTGTGCATCGATAAACCTGTGACTCCAAATCCCACTGAATCTAAATCTAAATCGATCACTTCCGCACTATTTTATTTTGTGTTCAGATCAATGCCTTGTTAGATCATCGGTAATAGATGAAGTTGTTGGAGATTACTTACCATTCTTAACCAAGATAAATGGTTTTGAAGTGTATGGGATTAGATACGGGTATTGTACGAACTCTTGGGTATTAAAAAACAACCAGAAAAGAACAAGAAATCAACGATGTTTGTGATGTGGCCAATTTGGTAAATCAACCAGAAAAGATTTGAAGAAATGGATGCCATTTTAATAATCCCTCTTAACACTGGAATAGTCAGATGTTTGTGAATAAAGACCAGAAGTTAGATTGGGCTTTTGGGCTTCTTTTTTGTTTGTTTCTTTGGAATTTTGTTATTTGAGTTTAAGAAAAATGTGGCAAAACTCTTGCCACAAATTTGATCTTTCCTCTCCTCAAACAATCGAGTGAAATTTCTAGTCAAATAAAATTCTTAATTATTCAATCGAAGGTTAAAAAAGAGAGCGTAAATATAATTAGTATGACATACAAAGTTTCACACTTATGTACTTCTAAATTGATCAAGACTATACTCCGATTTCGCTTCGCCTATCTCCCGATATGCTATTGCAACTTGTTTAATTTCTAATTTGCCATTAGTCCATTTTTGTTTTATATAAAATGTCGTGAAATTAATGCAATGATTGACAAATAATTTGTTTTAGTGATTGTGAATTATTTTTCTAAATGATAATAATTAAAAATGAAATTAAAACAATGTATTAATAATTATTTACAAATTCATATCCCATTTCATTTTATGTTTATTTTTTTACACATATACTTCCTAATTTCTCCTATTTATACAATTATCTCTATTCATCCATGTTCGGCTCATTCTGACTATTTATAAAGTTTTAAAACATTCGAATGAAGAGGTTTAGAAAATTCTACCATACTTTCTATACAATTCCAAAACTTTTTAATATATTCAAAAGTAATCAGGTTTAAAACATATCTGAACCATGCATTTAAATACTCAATTTTAATGTAAACTTCCTAAAATATTATAAAATAAAAATAAATTAATAAATAATACTACAATATTATATTTTCTCATTCTGAACAATAAATTATCTTTGTTAAGGAAAATCTGATCGTTAATTCACAAAAACACGATTGCATAAAAATGACTAGAATTACATAATTTTCATCATACACAATCATACCTTGTTAACAATAATACAAACATCTTCTAAATTCAATACATAATTCACGTTTTTATAGATCAGATTTTGGTTTGATATGAAAACTCATCACGTTTTAACTAAATCAAAATTTACCAACTAATAATTTATTAAACAACATGTCATATATTTAACATGATAAAGTTCATACATTATTATACAAAATTCAATTAAATTCAAATAATCAATAAAATTAGTTATATTGGAATATTTTAGTAATTTTCATATAAAAGTGCCACAAAATGAGTAGTTTTAATTTAAACATACAGGTTTAGGTATTTTTCATATTTAATCGTTAATAATATATGAGTGCTAATTTCTTCAATAAATTAACTTCTTTCATAGAACAAAGAGGCAAAATAAAAATTAGTGAAACAAAATATAAAAGACAAATAATAGTTATCACAGTAGTACACAAAGACCGGTCATTTCTAAGTTTTTGGTATAGAAAATACCCTCTTGAATATTTTTTACGATTATAATTATTAATATTTTTTTACAATAAAAACTACAATTCAAATATTATCTTTTGCGTAAAAATTATTTACCATTATTCTACATTACAGCCGTATGCACGACCCCTCCTCCACTGTCAGCGACAACCACCTCCCACCGCCGTCGACGACCACCTCCTCCACCACTATCACAACCTACGCCACACCCCACCCCTCTGTGCACCCCATTGCCGCCATCACACTCTGCACAACCCTCTAATCTCATCTTTCACCTCCACACACCCACTGCAGCCTAACATTGGTGTCGCATCCCTTCCCTCTCCTCTGCGTCCTTACCCTCTCCCAACATTCCTCCCGCACCCAGCTGCCGTTAAATTTGTCTCTTCTCCTCAGCCGCACCCCTCCTCTCCACACACCCTTTTCTTCCGCCACCACATCTCCGTCAATATATCAATTTCAGAAGAAAATGAGAGATCGTATGATATCGATAATATGGTGGATGAACTCGTTAATTTGACTCCAACCACTGGCGACATAGCACGAGGGATAGAGGTAATCAGATAAAAATTCAAATTCGCTCGTGATGCACGTGCAGACACCAGCCGGGTCGGAGCTCGAGTTCTGGAATATGACCGACCCGTACCGTCCCGTGCTCTACTACCTGAACCAGTTCGGTCGGGTGGAGAGTGGAGACGGACTCGGTCTGGACCTGGCTAACCTATCTGGTGCCATTGAGGGACGAGATAGGAGTGTTTCTCTTGAGGCGGTATACCGTCACTCCAAAAACGATCGATTATTTCGTTTATAGAATTGATGACTTTACCAAAGCCCCAGCATGTTGCAGCGATGTAGAATTGGGAGATTTGGCCATGTTCGTGGGAATCAACCACTCATTTGCCTTGACGACAGCCACCAATCAATTGAAACGCAGGTCGATCTACTTGAGTGATGGGAGATTTGATCATGATCCCCAAGATATCGACGTTTTCAGCTACGACACTTTTGAAATCGACCCTCTCCATTATTCCTTCAGTTGCCACCCAACTGTATCACCCATGCCTTGGTTTACTCCAGATGCACCCCACGATTAATTTCCCTTATTTTTACCTCAACTACTTTTACTTTTATATTCATATCTTAATTTTGATGATTTTTCTCTTTAATTTAGGTTGCTTTTCCTGATATTAATATTTATTTCTGCATAATACAGTATCTTTTTGCTATTAGTGGATGTTTTTCTAGATTTACTTTTCTGAAGTCAGCCTTACTAGATCCATCATCTGTCATGTAGTTACTGATTACTCACTCTGTCCCCCAAATAAGTGACCCCAGATATAAAAATACACATATCAATACAATTAATAATTTACACTATTTATCCCTAATAATTGTATAGAAAATATAAAAAGTAAAAGTAATTCAATGATGAAAGGGGTAAAATTAGAAATTTAATACTATTTTTGTCTTGATTTTTGTAATAGGACACTTATTGAGAGACACAAAAATTTTCTTTAGAGGACACTTATTGGGGGACGGAGGGAGTATTAGTTTATGTATTGTTTATATTTTATATTGTACTTCGTTTTGTGCATATGAGTATTAATCCTATAAAAGTACATAGAGAATAATGATCCTTTTCAAGTTTCAATAATTAGAAGAACAGAGGAGGATTTATGTGGGAAATATTAAGAGGAAGAAAAACACAATGAGAAAAAGAAGGGTAAATACAAATTATCATGGAAATTAAGAATATATGTGTGGAAACACAGTTAGGAAAAGGTCAATTTAGCATTCTAATTCTAACAAAGGCCATTATAATTGCTGCATTTTGCACGCTACCAAAACTCAACTGCCACTTGTACACATTTCAAACCCAACTCTTGAATCTTGTTCATTCCTTATTTTCGAGATATATATTATATAAATTCAATCTCTAAATTAAATTCTATTTTTGGCACATAAGGCTTCTAATAGATAGGGGTGAGAATTTGTGATTGAGACTTGGGACTTTTCCGGTCTCGTCCTGAGTCTCGAATTTTTTGGGACCGGGACTGAAGAAACGAGCATTTTCGGGACTCGAATCCCGATTGGCACTCTCAATTTTCCGAAATTAATTTTTAAAATTCGGAAAATTTTGGTCCTGTTCAAAATTAATCGGGACTTTATTTTTTGGGATCGGGACTTAAGATTTTTCAATTTTGGGACTCTCGAGTCCCGAAATTCCGATAGAAATCGGAACCGGGATCGAGACTAAAAATTTGATATTTTTCAAGACTTGGACTTAGACTAAGTTTAACGGCGCCCACCAAGGGCCGTCCGCCCATTTATGGGGTATAAAAATAAAAATAAATTACAAAGTGGTGGCTTTGGTGGGTGGGAGAGAAGGCGTCCACAGACCTTCTCCCCCCACCATTTTACCCATTTTTTTTATCCCATCTATATTACACGTGTCATTGTGTGATTGGTTCTTGTATATTTTATCATAATATTATCATAAAATTAATTTAACTTTTGTATAATATATTTAAAAAATATATAAATTATATCAAAATTTAATTATAATATTAATTAATTAAAAAATGTTAATAAAAAAATAATGTATAGAAAATTAATTTAATAATATAAAGGTGGGAAGGTTGGGTTGGGATTGTGGTTATTGATAAACCTATAAAAATGAAGGTGGGTGGGTGAGATGAATAATAAATTTTTAGAAGAGAGAGAAGTGAATATAATAATATAAAGGTGGGAAGGTTGGGTTGGGGAAATGGTGGTGGATAAATATGGTCTTAGGGATTGAGACCGGGACTCACGCCTACTAATAGGACAAATCAAACAAATTGGAACGTGTAGTACACATGCACAACTACAAGTACAACCGTCAATATTCAATTTCTACTAATAAAATTTATATCGTATTTTAACTCATCATCTTTAAAAATTTAAAAATTAATTAAAAGTAATATTAAATGTTAAAAATAATTATATATTTTAATTGGTAAACTATATTTTAGTATTAAGTAGTATAAAATATAAATTGAAATATATAAAATTTAAATTGAACAAATAATAATGATGAAATTTAATATTGAGAAATCTGAGTTATGACTTATGAAATTAAAACAATTAAATAGTGTTGTTAATGAAGACGGCAAGCAAGAGAAAGATCTTCTTCTTCTCCAGCTATCGAAATCTGACCATCAACATCTCCCTCTTTCTCTATATAAAGACAGAACAAAACTACAAACAGGTGACGTGCATTCATACTCTAAAGTTTAAACTTTTGCACCAAAAATATCTACCCAAAAACAGAGGATCAATGGCAATTTCAAGCTACTGCTCCCTCAAATTTCCCGCTCCGCCCACGAGATCGCCTTCATCCCCAATTTCAAAAGCGCCACAAGTCTCATGGTGAGTAAAGTAAACCTAGCGATCTATGATCTGTTTCAATTTCAAATTATATATTAATCGATCGAATCAAATTTGCTATTTACGTAGTTCTCCAGCTCTGACGGAGCGATCATGGAGGAATCGATGCTTACTGGGATTAACATGCGCGATAATCGGCCTCGACGGCGGCGATTTCGCGAATCGGGAGGGAGCGGTGGCGATGGATCTGCAATCACCGACGACGACGATGATCGTGGGTAACAGTGCTCCGAGATGGAGCGAGAAGAGGGCTTGCCTTCCGTGGCAATTCAATTCGCTCGAAACGATCGTGCCGGAGAATCTTCCGCGGCCGTCTCCGCGGCGGAGGTGGGAGTCCACCGGCTTCTCCGAGAAGGCGCCGGCGGTGAAGGTTGTGGTGAAATCGGGCGGTAATGGTTGTTTCAATTTGTAAATTGAAACTGTTAACCCTATGTAGAAAGAAAAGGGTTTTATACTTTTATACTGTAAAATGTAAAATTGCCATGATAGGAAAGAAAATATTTATTTATTTATAAAATAAGTTAATAATTTCATTCCTTTTTAAAGATTTTCTTTTGACTAAAACAGAGGGCATAACATCTTAGATTCTTAGAGACTGTCAATATAGACTGTTAATTACTTACTCCGTCCCCCGATAAGTGTCTCCAAACATAAAAACTCACGTACCAATACAATTAATAATTTTCACTATTTACCCCTAATAATTGTATAGAAGACATAAAAAGTAAAAGCAATTCAATGATGAAAGGGGTAAAATTGAAAATTTAATACTATTTTTGTCTTGATTTTTGTAATAGGACACTTATTAGGGGACACGAAAATTTTCTTTAAGACACACTTATTGGGGGATGACACTTATTGGGGGATGGAGGGAGATGGAGGGAGTATTCAATACTTGATTAATTCATGATGATAAGTACAAATATGAGAATGTACCACAGTTATATGATTATGCCATTATGGCTTATGGTTGACTGGATAAAATAAATATTTTCAATTTTTTCTAATATAATATTATTAATTTGTAATTTTTTTAATGATGTGTCAAAAAGAGATGAATAACAAAATATAACAAATTGAGACAAAAATAGCAGTACTTGGCTAGTGCAGAGTGCAGTACATAAACAGTGCAGTACAAGAAACGAGAAGGAATAGAAACACATACGTGTAAGAGACGATCATCAACAGCACCGGTCCATACAACAAATACAAAAGCTAATTTTAAATATAATTTCAAAATCTTACTTCATAAATTTTAAATTATAATTAAAAATTTTACTTTCTTAATTTGGGAAGAATATTGGGATGGAATATAGATTCAAGTTTATGCATTTGTAATTGAATTGGATGCGGACACTCGTGGTTATATAATCATACCGCGTCCCAAATCTGACCCGATAAATTATCATAATGGTTTTTTCAATAATATTTTGTATATTAGTTTTCAATATTTCACAAGAATAAAATGGTTTTATTATTTATTATAAATTGATATTATCATTTTTGAAAACATAATAATATATCTTTTAGAAGAAAACTATATTAGAAGGTTTGAAGGTAATATTTAGCATTATCCAATACAAAATAAATGAGCCCATTAGTATTTGCCATTTGTCTAATCACATTCAAATGATAGTTGTATAAATATGTACGGCCTTGTTTTGTGTATGTTTTACAAACAAGATAATAACATAAATTTATTGTATTATATTTCCTTCTGACTCACTAAAATTGTTTTATTTTAATTAAACATGTACTTATATTTTGATCAAAATAGATCAATTTTAGTAGGATTGAGCAGTACATCCTTTAAATCCCTACCAAGCAAACACACACTTTGAAATGCTTCTTGTAATTGGGATTTCAAAGTTTAAATGGGCTAATATCGAATACCCGTTTCCCTTTAAGACAAAAAATTGGGCTTTGTACCATTTTCACCAGTGCCAAAACTGGGCCGAACAAAATTTGTATAATTCAGTTTTATGTTATTAAAAATTATATAAACAATATAATCCACTAATTTCAAAATTTTAGATTATTCGGGAAAATGATAGAAGCTTAGTAATAAAATAATTAAAATTATATATTCATCTTTTATTAAAAGCGATCTATGATAATCTCTAAAATAATAGCTTTCACTTTTGTGCAGGAGTTTTTCTAGGATAATCGTAATTTTGAGGAGAAATGTAATTTTCCAAATATAGGTATTTTGTAATATGCCCTTTTATTACCTCAAAAATAAGAAAAAAAGAAATTGTAGTTATTGATGTGCCAAATATAGTGATAGTGATGCCTAATCTTTGGCGTGGAAGTAGTGAGGTACACGTGTCAGCGAGAGAGGAAATGAGGAGGGGGGCCACGTGGCGCTGTCGACATTTTAAGAATTTTGTAATTTTCCACAAGTTTGACCTCAAGTCAACTTCTTAGCTATATTTTCTCCCCCATTTTGCTTTTTTTTTTTTTTTTTTTTATAAAGTTTTGGAATCTCTGAGCTACAAGGACAAGGTATATGCTCAAGTTAACATCATCTACGTGTTTAATATATCAAATTAATGTTCTCATCCTCTACTGACAATGTATGAGCCCACCCGAATCTAATCGAGTTGAATACTAATTGGTTTTAGCTTGTTTTGTTTAGGTATTATATAGATTGTTCCGAACTCCACTTGAACTTTTGATCTGCTGAGTGAGCATTATTACTCTGATCTTATGTTACTCAACAATATGTTCACGCACTTTACTACGAGTTCAGCTCATTTGATATTCATAATAATTAATTTTTAACTCGAGTTCGTTAAAAGCTCGATTTATTTTGTATCATTATATGCATCTAATTCGATTGAACGCTTGCAAACAGGCTCTAATAACATAATAATGAACAAATGTATTCAAATATATATTAACACACTCAACAGATCGAACATCCTCTAACTCGAACTCGACTCGCGCGTTTACAATCGGACCGAACGCCAAACAATTTTTTTCAACAAGAGCCAACCTCCATATTGATTATTTTTACATAAGAAACTCAACAAATAATCATCAATACAAAAATAATCTTAGAATATAATATATATATATATATAAATAGCATGATATTTTGATTATAAATCGAACTATATATATGGGCTGTGAAGGTTGGAAAAAGTGAGAGCACTTTCAATGATTAAAGAAAGAAAGCAAAAACACACTCATCCTCAACTCCAACTATCTTCTATCTATGTGTGTTCTGATCACCAACAGTTTCTTTGTAATGGAGAAAACTATGCATGAGAGAAATCATCAGATTCTAAGCAAAATATAATATTTTCAATGATATTTTGTACTAGAACAGATATTCCCACAATGGGAAGGTGGGGACTCATTGTTTAAGAATCGCATATTGGAGTAGCGCTTTCATCATTGCAGGAGTTGAAAGCGTGGTTTGATCAGTTATTACAACCCTAGTAGTTGATGCTGTTTCCAACAATTATGATCTTTTGTAGGAACACATGACTTAGCAGTTGATGTACTTTGATTGGATAGGTAGAGAGCATCTCGATTGGATTCTGCATTTATGCAACTATATATGTTTCTTCATCATCATATTTTGCTGGCCCTAGCTATCACCAAATTCAAAACTAAGTGTTTGCCATCTATATTTTAAAGAAATTCCAAATATTTAGTTTTGGACATTAATCTTTTACTGTTAGACCAACACAATCACACGCTGGTACGATATATGTTAAATCGGTCACCCATGTCTCATAAGCAGAATTAAAAGTTCGGGAAAGGTTTTCCGAAAAACTTAATGAAAAATGAATTTCTTTCAGAAATTTAGCGAAAGACATTTTATTTAAGACAATGTCGTCTAAGTGTCACACCCATTGTCGCCACTCTAGCGATTAATCATCCGTGCAAAAAAAGGTAACAAATTAATTAAATTGATAAAATTATTCGAAATAATTTTATATACCTTTTTTAGTAACGTGCTAAAAAATATGTTATGTTTAGTAAAAAAGAAGTATTAACTCTTTTTATAAAACAGAAGAATATATATTTTTTTCAATTTAAAGGGAAATTGAAACGATCTATGATGATATGATGAGGGCAAGATTCTCCATATTGGAAAGTTTTAATTGGGCATTGTTTAGTTTCTCATTATATCGTCGTCGACAATATTGATTAATTTGTTCCCTTTTTTTTGGTGCTATTTGAGTCATTTTCAGTAAAATTCCACTTCCTATTTTATCACATACAAGTGTCACTTCAGTAATAAACACTTATGATTATGTTCATTTCATAACAATGTTGTAGCACCCACTCAAATTAAGGTTAATCTTTTTTCTTTTCCGGGGCAAAATATACAAATTTCGGTCCAATTTTTCCTCTTTTAAATCTCAAAGATGAATAAAATAAATGAATATATAATGATCTTTCTCTATGTACCCATAATTCAAAATATTAAATGAGTGCATGAAAATAAAAAAGTGAATATATTTAATATTTTTTTCTTTTTCACATAGATATTTTACTTTTTAGTTTTTACCCTTTTTGATATTACACCATACAATCTTTAAATGTTGTTCGATTTTAAAATTTTCGATTTTTTTCCAATCCGGTAACCAAACCGAACCATGTTATCCCCTAACATTAACTATTATGCAATAGCCCACACACTCATAAAACCTATCACATATTTACTTAGCTAGTTTCATTTATCTGTACACAAGCTAAGTTTAATTCAAAGCTATGACAACTCTCTCGTCAAGCAAAATCACCTCAAAAAGTTACATGCACCCAGTTATTTCAAAATGACAAAAAAAGGTTCAAATCATTTAATTTAAAAAAACAAAATCTAATTAAATCAAAGCCTCGTGCAGTACCAGAATCTCAGTGAATGAAGCTTGTCCAAATTGAACAAAATAGCCCTCGAAAATACATCTCTTTCCACAACCAAGTACAAATAAAGTAGACCATCACTTGACAAAAATATAAATTTATTCATTTTTATTTATATATATATTCTGATTCTCAACAGGCAGTGGCCATGCAGAGAAGCAATCAAAGGAAAAGCTAGCGTGAAGTGAAGCAGCAGTGCAGTGCAGGCAGCCGTTGATGAAGGAGGAGATGAACGGCTGAGATGGGCCGGAATCTAGTCTTTCACCAAATTGAGGCACGCAAGGAAAAGAGAAGGTGAGCAAAAATGGTAAAAGGATGGGGGCAAAAGGGGAAGCGACACGTGTCGGGAGTTGAGAAGAGGAAGCGAGCGTCAACTCAAATATAGAAAATCAATCACCAGTTTCACTTGCAGTTTCAGTTCCAGTTACAGTGAGTGAGGTTGAATATTGAATATTGAATAGTATTGAATATTGCTGCTGAATGCTGATCGATGCAGTTTTCGGTTTAGCCCATTCTTTTGTACCTAGGTTACTCTGGGGAATCACACCTCTAATTTTATTTTTATTTTTATTTTTTTTGGGTTTTTCTTTGTTGCAAATTATTGCAGCATGATCATAGCTTCAAGTTTGACTCCTTTACGTAAAGTACAGTCACGAATTCGGATTCAAATAAGAAAATATGTATTCGTTAAGGAGTTGAGTATTCTTTTTTTGTAGGAAAATAATTGTTTCATTAATTTAAACGTGAAGTCTATATATGTATAAAAAGTTTTTGAAGATGTGAAAATAATTACAAGCACAATTTTAAATTAACAATTCAATTGATGTAAGAAAAATTGGAACGAACAAAGGATTTCGTCCTACACCTAACTTCAAATTCTCCCTTTGACCTTTTGGATCATCTTTTCCGACTTGAAGTCAAGAAGATCCAGATGAATGTACTAAAAGTTAATTTCTTTTTTTTTTCATTATACATTCATAGATAATCTTGTTATAGAATGTTTGATTTGGTGAATAGGATATACGAGAGTAATAGCATATTTTTTGGATTATAAAGGAGATTAATTAATAATCAACTCGCTGTTTGGAGCATTGTGGTTTGTTCATCACCAACTTTACCATTCAAACTAACATTTGATTGTGTGAGATTATTTTGTGCTTAGAACTATCATTCACCCAACTCAAATAGGTATATAATTATTTTTTAACATTTATTCTCACTTTTATTGATTTTTAGAATCGATAAATTAAAAAACAAAACATATATATTTTTAATATATATAAAAAAATTTAATAAACATTATTTATGATTTATTATATTATACTAACAAACTTTCATTTTTAATAAATATTAATTAAAAATATAATTTTACTTGTCGGATATAAAGTGTGTGACAAAAATTACAAGGGAGGTGTGCGTGTGTTAGCCTAGTGGTAGTGAGATTAATGCCCAACGTAATAGGTCTCGGATTCGAGTCCTCCCTGACGCGGCCATATAATTTAATATTAATACAATCCAATTTTTAAAAAAATAAAAAATTAGAAGGGAACGCTAAATCGGTCCGTAAGATGAGAATTGAGATCATAAATTATTGGAATAATAAAGTCACATTTTTCACATAATTAAATTCTATAATATGCAACGTGCATTTAAATAAATAAAAAATTAAAGATAACAGTGAATTAATGAAGATACATGCATGAACACTTATATAGGCGAAGAGGTGCATGCAAATAATGCAAATGCAGAGAGAATCGATCACCATTTCCGAAAAGTGATGCATGCATGCGGTGATGACTGGAAGCGCGCAGTCGTGGCAAGCAGGTGTTGCGCCGCCGCGGTTCCGCCAAGAGGGTGTAGACACTGCCACCACACGCTGTTCGCCATTATCGATTAAACTAATTAGCTAATTATCGCCAACAATTAAATAAATAAACAAAACCAGTATTAATGTGATTTCATTACATTTTCTGTTACATTAATAAGATGATGACACGTGGTAAAATTAATAGTATAATATACTCCTTCCGTCCCAACTAAGATGAGTCGTATTCCTTTTTGGACCGTCCCACCAAAGATGAGTCATTTCCTTTCTAGCACACCTTTATTACACACACAAGTTTAAATAATATATATTTCTATCATCACTTTATACTTTATACATACACTCCTTAATTACCGTGCCCAAAAGAAGTGTCTCATCTTAGTTGGGACGGAGGGAGTATAAAATAGATCTTTTCCTTATATATACCATAAATCTTGAACCCTAATCATATTACATGTCACGATCTTATTAATGCAATAGTAAATTGCAACACTGTTAGGCAATAAATGATCTCATTCGGGAGCGACACAGCGGAGCGGTCGTGACGACAACCACGAAAGAGGCGGAGAAAATACACTCAGCACTTTCCATTTAAGTTCTAAATTAATACGCGTCATATTTCAAATTCAAATTTCAGCGGACTAAAGCTGTGATTTAGTTAAAATATTCACTCAAAAAAATATAAATAATAGCATGTCTCAATATAATTTCAGTATTAATAAACATTACTGATACCTAAAGATACAAATATATAGGACTAATTTAGTAATCTGGCTCTCCCGTTTAAATTTGTTCCGTTTTTCTTTCACATACTCCTAAAATAGGACGTCTCATATAATCATATTAATAAAAGAAACTGAGTAATTAACTATTCCAAAATTAGAAATATATTAATTTTTATCTTTGTAATATCTATCATTATTCCTTAATATCCATATTAAACAGCAAAAAAGTGAGAAGAAGTGAGCTGGAAATATTCGTTCCGTTCATTAAAATAGTTTATCTTTTATCGGACGAGAACTTTCATTAAAATGATTTATAAATATTGTAATTTAAGGAAACTTTTGTATCGAAACTTTAACATCATAAATCAACTACACACTTTTTTGATTTGTTATTCCTCTTTTTATAAATTGATTCATCAAATTTATACTAACAATTCAATCAAATACAACAAATCATAAATCTACCTAAACAAACCTTAATGAGGTGATTAGCTTTCCATAAAAGGTAGAAAATCATAGTCAAAGGGAACTTAAATTCCGTCATAAATATAAGATGGAGCCGTACAAAAAAATGAATAATATCTAAAGATAGTAAATGTATTTGAATATAGTTGAGGGGTGATAGGGATTTAAGCAGAGTTATTTAGTGCAGGGGAAATAATAATAGTAATAATAATAATAATTAGGGACACGTGAGTGGCAGGTGACGAGAGAATGAGGTCACGTGACATCAAAATCCAAGCTGGTGTGCGCCAGCACCCAAACTGACGCTTACTTGACTATGCCCCTCCGTACAATTATCTCTCTCTCCCCCCTTTCTTTTTACTCTCTGGTTAAAAACTATTTTTGCTTTCATTTTCATAATAAAATTTGCAAATTCACTCAGTTTTACCTTTATGCCAGATTTTTTTTACATGATCATTTCATGATTATTAACATCTAACCAATGATTAGTTGTTTTTATCATCATTCTCCAATTATATTTGTGACTAGCTTTTCTTCTCTTTTTTTGGATTAATTCGCTTTTTTTTATGTGTAAAAGCATTTTATTCACTATTTCAAAATAAATAAAATGTAATTCCATCTATCCCCATAAAAACTAATATCTCTATATCATTATTTATGGTAAAAAAATGAATAATCATTTAAAATGTTAGTCAAATAGTGTCATAAATATTAAGGCGGAAATAATATCCGCTAAATGTAAACTTTTTACTTTTTGGAAAACTTGTTACTATTAATGAGACTGTTCAATAAAAACAAACTATTTTTAACGGAAAAGGGAGAGTAGTATGATGCAAAATGATAGTGTCAATTTTAACAAAATATTATGCATTTATTTGAGTGGAAAAAGGAATTTGTGAAATATGCAAATATTTTTTTTAAATTATATATATAAAAAAATTTATCATGTATTTAATATAGTAGATACTAGAAGTGATTTAGTGTTGAATATCTCTAGGTTAATGTGTAGATGAATTCACACACAAAATGAAGAGTGATCCAGGGCCAAAAGCAACCACTTCATACTCAATGAATGAAGTATTAAATTTTGCTGTTTCCCAGTCAGTGAGAACAAATCCAAAATCGCATAACTTGGCTAAAGATTTTTTCCATTTCTTAATGACTTCTTTCACATAAAAAGAAGATAAGTAAATTAAATCGTGATATGATAGATGTAGATAGCATGGAAAATCAAAAATATATACTCGTAACCAGTAGTGAAGTGGGAGCCAACTAGTGTTTCGTTGTAGTAGCTATATATAATTAATATTATATTACACCATATTCTACTTTCTGGTTAATTTATTTTCATATACGTCACGCATCTATGCCTATATAAATATGCCCATATAATAAATATGCTATTTATTAGGTCAAACCCAATATTCTTTACTTATGCTTGCATCATACAAAGTACATTAATTAGGTTGTTGATAATGCAATATATTTTTTTAGGAATATATATATGAGCTTTGTTATTCGTGCCTCTCCTTATTTCCTTAATTTTTCAGTGAATTAGATAAGTTTGGGTTAAGCCCATTCTGATCTTAAAATATTTATGTGATTTAATTAAAATATTAATAATAAATATTAAAATGTACTTTATTAATTGATAAACTTTATTCGGAAGGATAGTTTAAGAGATAAATTATTAGAATATGGTGAAAATTACAATATTTTCATAGGAAAAAACAAGATTTATAAAAAAATAAATATATTTTAATATGTATATTGATCTAAATAATTGCTATTAGCTCAAAATTGTGTGCACTAAGGATGATTTGCAAATTATCATAATTTTTGTGTGAGATGTGAAAAGCATTGTTGTTTCCCATGAAGCAACATATTGAGTTTTAGGCCTCTCGCATTATTATTCTTTGACAAAAACCCTCATCCACGTACTATGTCTTTTACTATTTGATTTTCAACCTCTTTTTAAATCATTAGGATCAAACAAGAAGCACACGATATGTCAATATATATATATATATAGGAATATTACTAATCAATGACATGCATCATTGTTTTTGAATGACTTGCATCATTTTTTAAAGGCATATTGAAAAATAAATAAAATACAAGCTCTTGTAAATGTTGAACTAATGAGACCATTTATTTAAGCATCTCATGGAAAGTATATTTCCATGACTTTAGCGTTTGATACTAACCTTGTATCGTTAGACCAACACATACAATAAATTTTAAAATATTTTTCATCATATATATCTTATCCAGTTACAAAATAGCACAATCTCATTAATTCGACTCAATTTATATACGAATATCAGACAAGATTTAGTGTCTCACAAAACAACAATTAATGTGATCAACTCTTGGACCATATCTAAATAATGTCTATGTTCATCTTTATATTACACATTCTCTTTTTTAAATTCATACCCTAAAATATAATTAAAAATAATATTAAATATTAAGAATTAATTATATGCCTTATAATGGCGAAATTAACTCTAATACTATAATAGAAAATATAATTCCCATTTACACCAAATATAAAAAAAAGTGAAAAAGATAATATAGAAATGAATCTCCCACATGGCGATTATATTATATTGCAAAAAAAAGGTAGAATAAGTAAAGCGCGTGTGGTACAAAAAGAAGAGAGGCGCGTGGAATATAAATTCCCCGTCCACGTATCAACAAAATTCATGCGCCTATAAATTCTCGATCGTCACCGTGCGAGAGAAAGCTGTAGAGTACAACATCGCAAAGCACGCATAATTTCATAAACACTCTCTTTGTCACCTCTCTCTCTCTCTCTCTCTCTCTCTCCCTCCATCGCCAATAACACCTCTCCTTCGCTTCTGCAAATCCTCAGAAGAAGAAACCTTGAGCAACAGAATACCATATCCTTTTCTTAATCTTCACGCCTCCCTTTTCTCCTTCTTCTCTAGTTTACTACACTGTGAGTAACTTTCTTACCTTTTTACCCTCGGCCCCTTTACCGAAATGGCTTCTCCTCTGAGAAAAGAAGAGGTAAAGTGTGTGTACTTTCACGGGCCTATCATCGTAGGCGCGGGCCCCTCCGGCCTCGCCGCCGCCGCCTGCCTCCACGAGCGCGGCGTCGCCTCTCTCGTCCTCGAGCGCAGCGACTGCATCGCCTCCCTCTGGCAGCAGCGCACCTACGATCGCCTCAAGCTCCACCTCCCCAAGGAATTCTGCCAGCTTCCTTTACTCGATTTTCCTGATTATTTCCCGAAATACCCCTCCAAGGATCAGTTCATCTCCTACATGGAGGACTACGCTAGTCATTTCCGCATCCAGCCCGAGTTCAACCAGCCCGTTCTCGAGGCCCGATTCGACGGTGTTACCGGGCTTTGGAGGGTCCACACCCGGGACCTCCTTTACCTTACCAAGTGGCTGGTCGTCGCCACCGGAGAAAATGCAGAGCCCGTTATACCGGAGATTAACGGGCTTGAGAAGTTTCGAGGGCCTGTTCTGCATACGTCCGCATACAGATCGGGGTCGGAGTTTTCGAAGAAGAAGGTGCTTGTGATTGGGTGTGGAAATTCCGGAATGGAAGTCAGCTTGGACCTCTGTAGACACAACGCTTCTCCCTTCATCGTTGTCAGGAATTCTGTAAGTACTGCACTTCTTCTTCTTCTTTAATTCATCGAAAAATTCAATCTTTTTAATAATGATGTTATTTTAGGTTCATATTCTGCCGAGAGAAATGTGGGGTGTTTCGACGTTTTCAATGGCGATGCTGCTGCTGAAATGGCTGCCATTGAAGGTGGTCGACAAGTTTCTCTTGCTCGTCGCCAACTTCACCTTCGGCAACACGGCCCGCCTCGGCCTCCGTCGCCCCAAAACCGGCCCGCTTGAACTCAAGAACGCTACCGGCAAGTCTCCGGTCCTCGACGTCGGCGCCCTCTCCCTTATCAAAACCGGCAAAATAGAGGTACACATACATACACACACACACATATATATACATGAACACAGACAAAAACAGACACATACATATTGATATATATATATATATAATGTATGTAATGGTTGCAGGTGGTGGAAGGAGTGAAGGAGATAACAAAAAATGGGGCAAAATTCATAGATGGCCAAGAACGTGAATTCGACTCTATAATTCTTGCAACAGGGTATAAGAGCAATGTGCCCACTTGGCTAAAGGTAATTAAATATTAATAATTCAAATTTAATAAAATAATTTAAAAATTAGTGAAATCTTCCATATAAAAAAAGAAAAAATTGGTTGTGATTTTATTTATTTATATATATATATATTTTTTCTTTAGTAGCAATCACACATCGCTTTCTGCCTTACACATGATGCAGTGGGCTACAAAACGTTTTCTTACACTGTTACAGAAAAGAGTAAATCTGATGCCATTTGTTTGGATCATTCTCCCTACCAAATGCACTCTCAAAATATTTTCTTTGTTCCCATTTCATGATCAGTTACCATCAATATATATTCTTTTTTTTCAATTAATTAAGAGGCTGGAATTCTTGCGTATAGGCCTCACCTACATACTGTTCTTTTCTGCTGTTTTCAAGAACCAGAACCAGGAAATATTAATTGTCCTAATTTAATTCTAGTACTTGTTTCATTTTATTACATTAAATCATTGGAAATCTAAAGCTCCAACCACCATTTAAAAAATAAAAATAAAGATAGACGACTGTGGCTCTTGCAGTAAAAATTAATTTCTGTTTGTGGAAATTGTGTAGGGGGAAGATTTCTTCACAAGAGATGGAATGCCAAAGTCAGCTTTCCCTTATAGTTGGAAGGGAGGGAATGGATTGTATGCGGTAGGGTTCACCAGAAGGGGGCTTCTTGGGACCTCATCAGATGCCGTTAAAATCGCCAAAGACATCTCTGATCAATGGAGGATGATCAACAAGAGGTTTCCGACCAAAGATAGGAATTTAGATACTGAGATAATTGGGAAATTTAGAGCAAATCTTGAAAGTGGTGGAGGGCCTTTTTAATTTAAAGCTTCTGTTTTTTTTTTCTTTCTTTTTTTAGTCTTTTATTTTATTTTATTTTTGTGTCTTTAGTTGTAAATCAATGATCAGTTTTGTTTTGGGGGAATTGTAAGAAATGGGCATCTTGTGTTGTAGTATGTTCTTTTTATGCTATGTATGATATAAAATATTGTCTTTATTTAGTAGGTACTCCATGCATATAAATGTTAAATAAAACAAGAAAATTGTATGGTGGGGCAAGAGGAATTACAAGTTTCATTGTCAATATTAATATATTTAATTACTATTTTCTAGGACAATATGAATTGTCGACTTCATATGGTTAAGAAAGAACTTTGTACGTCAATTAATGCAGAGGACAAAATGTAATTAATAAACCATTTTTTGGGTCCATGCTCGAGATGAGAAACATTTTGCATGTAAATTGTTTCTGTACTAACGTAAATTAATTGATTAAAGAAAAAACTGTCCCTATTCAGTCAAATATTAATTGGAATGTTTCTGCATTAAAATTTTCTTATATCATAATAATTGGATCGATTATATTCCTTTTGGGTCGTTAATAAATTGGTTAAAGTATGAAGTAGTCATTATTGAATTAATTTTTTTCCTTTCATATCGTTACTATGATTCATTATTGGTTAAATAAATGTATCTTGATTTTTATGTAATAGATCCATCTATATAAAGTATGTACTTTATTTTTGTCTTAAGCATAAATGACTTGTTATTAATGAGACGATGGAAGTGTTCAATTATAAACTAGATTAAAATGTATTTAAAAAACTATTTTTGAATAATTAAAAGCTCATATTTGGGAGTGAATTATTATAAAAACTGAACTTATATTTCACATAAAATTTATAAAAAATTGTGGCGATCATTAACCTTTGCCAAAGTGAGGTAGAGCTCATCGACAATGGGCTAAAATATACAGATAGCTACTTTAGGAATTTTTTTTAAAAATATTTTTTATTTCAGTTATAAAGTACGTTTTTACACGCAAAAGAGAGAATCTAAGGAAATTGCTTTTTCTGAGTTAATGATTGCAACACGATTACATCACCTGCATTAACTTTTATTTCTTTCTCAGTTTCCATTCTGAAATTTTCTCTTTTTCCCCATATTATTTATGGGATTATTATGTCTAATTTATTTAATTTTAAGGATAGGATTAGATAAAAATATCACCCGCCCATAACCGGCCTAGATTAATACGTGACATATATACATATATATTATTTTTATTGAAAATTTTATTATTCTAATATTTATTCATTAGAATATTTCATATTATTTAAATTAATAATCACCCTTTGTTTTTAATGTAAATTAATAATTTTTGCGGGTATAATATTCTTGTGGAATCTATAGTAATTATTTATATATATACATTTAAATTAAATGAATACTAAATTTACTGAATAATTACTTGTTTGTATCAAATATTTTCAAACTCATAATTATTAGGATCGGGTAATGCAGAATGAGTAAATGTGTCATCCCTATCTAAATGAATGAAATTCGAAAATCTTAAGGTGATTAATTTATAGAAATATCCTTAATTGGGAATATAAGTAGAAGTGTGAAGAAAGACGTTGTGGAAACGCATCTTTGTAAGATTTCAAGAATGATGACGACTTTTTTGGCTCATGTTGCAGTTCACCCCACACATATATATAGAGTTTTAAATCTTAATCCACAGATAAATAAATATTGTGTATGTAAGCAAATCAGTGTGTGTACACGTGTGTGTACTTGTGTATGAGTTTTTTTTTTCACCTCTGTCGATCGATGAAAGCCCCTTTGCACCTTACCCTTTTAGACTACTCTCTCGTCGTCTTCTTTCTTTCAATTCTCCATTTCTCTTACTTTTCGTTAACACCTAATTAATCCAACATCGCCACGCATGCAATTAGAAATTCCTTTTCGTGTATACCACAAAAGAACCAAAAAATATATATAATACTCCCTCCGTGCACGAAAAAGCTTCCTAATTTGTCATTTTAGTCCGTCCACAAAAAAGCTTCCTAATTCAACTTTCCATTTATGGAAAGTGGACCCACCACACTCTCTACACACAACTCAATTTAATATAATACATTAAGTGGGACCCAACATCCACTAACTACACACAACACAATCTAAAACACTATATTAAGTGAGACCCAAACTCCACTAACTACATATCATCATTAAAAGTCAAAGTACTACATAAAAACCCGTACCGGGTCAAACTATGAAGCATTTTTGTGGCCGGAGGGAGTATTAAATATGGATCCTCTCTTACTATATTATAGCTATCCCAATTTACACACACACAGACACACACATATATATATATACAGAGAAAATTACAGACATTGGAGCAAGTGAGGAAGAAACGTTGATAGTGCAGTGAGTGATGAGGCATGCACGCTGATTATTGAGACAATGATGCCCCTCTGACATCCGATTGTCCTAACCTCATTGCCACCTGCAACTATATATACATACATACATTATATATATCATAATTAATCTTATTGTATATAAAAAATTCTACAAACCAATGATATTTGTATATGTAGACATTTTTTTATGTTATGATACATAGTTTTTCTTTTCCAATTATAAATAGAGTTAATTATACAAACTAGTGAAAGAAGATAGTAAAAGATAAATAATAGCCACAAACATAATACTATTTAAATTCTAGCCATTTTGAATGTGAATTATCATAAATACCTTTCTACTTAATTGTATGAATGGTACGAATGGTATGAAAGGTATGAATAGTATTCATTCATACGATTCATACGTACATACAGTTTAATAAAATTAAGTATCACGTATGAGTGGTAAGATTCGATACAATTCATACGATTCATACGTACATACAGTTAATAAAATTACGTATCACGTATGAATGGTAGGATTCGATACAATTCATATTCAAAAATATAAAATATAATTACAAGGATATTTTAGTACAAGAAATTTATAAATGGCTAGAATTTAACTATTATTATGTTGGTGGCTATTATTTGTCTTTTATAATCTTTTTTGGCTATTTTATATTTTGCCTCTTATAAATATCATATCATGATAGGATTTACATGCAAAAGTTTTAAGTGATCAGTTTTTATTATTTTTATAAACAAATTAATAAATAGACTTATATATGCATTTAATTCACGATATGTTTAGTTAGTCTCATATGATAATAAGCATAAAACACACACAGATTAATTAACTTAGTAAATAACTAAACTTCTCAAAAATATAATAGATGAAATCGAGTTATTTGAGTCGATGTATATTCATGGGGAGTCGTGTCATTAACTAAATAAATTGAAATTGAATCAAAGCTAGATTTGGTATGTACGTATATTATTATATACTACATGGTGTTGGTTATGGGATAATTAAGAAGATATATTAGAGATAGAGTTGTTGCATAATGCATAGAATTGAATGCGGAAATTAATTGATCGTACTCCCTCCCCTCCGTTCCACTATTTCCGTCCTCTTATATATGAAAGAGGACGAAAATAGTGGGACGAAGAAGACGGAAATAGTAGGACGGTACGTTAATAAGGAAAATGAAAAGGAATGGAAAATAAAGGGGACACGCATCCAAAAGAGAGCACGCCTTAAGGGAAAAACATACGTCACACTTGGAAAATTCATCCATAGTTTATTACAAGAAATTTACTAAGGGGGGTAGGGTAGGGTAGGGGGTAGGGTAGGGGGTAAGGGATAGCTGCATCTTACTTCTTCTTCTCTATTCTCTTCTGACACTTTGTACTGACCCCCCATTTCTTCTACTGTCCTCTTCTTCTTCTTCTTCAATTCTTACAGAACTCAGATCATTGCACGAGGCCTCACACCCTCTCATCACTCATCACCATTACTCACACACTCTTTAACACATTCAGAGACCCTAATTCTTGTTTCTTTCCCCTCTACATCGCATACTTACAATACTACTATAATCAGCAAATAAATTTGTTAATATTGTGTGGATTATATAAACAGAAAGAATATATGATTTTTACAAATTAGAAATTTAAGTCTCAATCTCGAGTACAAATTTATTTAATAGTTATGAATATCTCAAACATGTTAAAAAAAAAAACTTGAAAATATAATTTTAAAATGAAATTAAAATTAATTTTATGAAATTGTAAATCTCCATCGTGATTCAAGACTACTGAATCTGGTCGGGACCAAATAATTCCCAACTCCTTGTCCAAATTCACACATCACACTTTTTATTTAATATTTTCACAAAATAAATAATGGAGGAATTCTTTCTCTGCTCACATTACACTTATTAAAATGCATGTTCATAGTACTCTAATTTTCACAATAAAATATTAAAATTCCCCCAATGACTATATTTAGAGGAGAAAATCTCTATATATATATAAATTAAATTAAAAGTGAAATTAATTAATAATATTAAAATATATTGCATAGCACCTGATATGACGTAATCGTCCTGTATTTCCCTCTACTCTAGGTTGATGTCAATAACCTTTTTGGCCTTTCCACTGACATCTTTTTTCTCTACTACTACTCTTCTCATCTTCTTCTTCTTACTCACTTTCTATTTTTAAATCTTATTTTTCTCTTTTAACATTATTATTGACCAATAATTATTTATTGTACTTCATACATACGTATACTTGTCAACGCAAACTCGTAGTCTCGTAAAGAAAAAGTAGTAATCCAAGAAAAATTAGTTTATTATTAAGTATTACTATCTAATAGTCTTTCATTAATTAAAGGGTGGTTCTGATATATTAATATCATGATATATAATTCAATTTTCTATGGATAATATTATTGGGTGTGGAGTAATTAATTAATTATTCTGAATTTGTTCAGATCTCCATCTTATTAATGTCAGGCTTCAGGTTGATTCCAACTTAAGTATGAATGTTAACATAAAAGAAAATAATCTTGATTCTGAGTTAATTAAATGCCAGATGATGTGAATTTATGATAAATTATAATGTGAAGGTTCTTTTTTTTGTTTATTTGTCCAAGAAAAGATTATGGGTTTTGAATGCTAGAACCCACCAATTAATTTAAATAAATAGAGATGTCACAAACTGAATGTCACGAAAGAGACTTTAAGATTTTAATTGATTTAAGATAAATTAACCACTATTTTAAAATAGTGACAAAAAATAACTCAAAAAAAATACTACACGATCATCCATTAATTAATGATGTCAATTTTTTATTACATTAATAAATTTATGACATGTGATATAATTAGAGTTCAAACTTTACACTATGACCTTGTTTGGTAGATAAGATATGATAGGATTAGATTAAATTATCTTATCTAATCATGTGTTTGGTAGCAAATATAATTAATATGTCGTCCCGCTATTAAACACTAGGCCGTGCCAAAATCATCATTTTCCCCTATATTTTAATCATAAGGAAGGGGTGAGATTAAAATAATCCTTATACACCATACAAATTTAATTTTATCATGCTATATCCTATCTTGGCTACCAAACATGCCCTATATATAATACATTTGATATTATAAATCATTAATTATGTACGATATTATAATTTTATCAATATAATATGAACTATATCACTATTATACAATAACAGATCCAAATTATTAATTATTTATATTTTACAACAAATTGAATTCCCTTTTTTTCATTCATCTACAATTATAATAAGTGTCAAAAATATTATGGATAGATATATGAAGTAAGAGGTATTTGATTGAGCTTATATGCTCCTTAAAATAATTTAAAAACTCTTTAAATTTATTCAAATACTTGATAATTTATAAGCTTTTAAGGTATCACATTTTATATGCTCTTTAAAATAGGGCTAGTATGTGGGAGAGAGTATATACTGCTAGTTTCTACAAACTACTTAATTATATTCACATGTAAATTATCTTTTCTTTTTCTTGGGAACTTTAATTTATTTCAAATAATAAAGAAAAACCCATGAACCAGAAAAAGCAGAGATGCTGGTATGGTACGATTCTATGAGTGTGCATGAGGGTGGGAAGGTATGTACGAATAGGTCTAGTTATATAGGTAGGGACTCAGCTAGCTACTACGTGTGTGGGGGGGGGGGGGAATGAGACGTAGTGATCAAGCTGCATGGAATACAGTAGTTGGGTAGTGTCATGCATGCCATTTTGCCATGCATGCATACTTTTCCTCACTCGACAAATCCTTATTCTATCCATTTCCTCTTCTCATTCCTTCATTTAGGCTTTCCCTCACTTCCCATCCTTCTTCCTCTCGTATGCCCTTTCTAGTCATTGTACGGTATCCATCGAAACGCGATATATTATATACTCTATCCGTTCCGAAAGAATAATGTGATGCTTTGGAAATAAGGCGTGTTTTATAAAAATGTTAGGCGAGTGTATTTGAATGAAAAAAAGATGAGACTTTTGAAATAATGGGAGTAAATATTGGATAATAATATTTGATGGGATAGAGTGTCTTGTAAAGTAGGGTTATGTTTTATAAATAAAAATATAATATTCTTGTGGGACGTATCGAAATAGCAAAAAGATTATACTTTTTCGAGACGGGACAGATAAGTTTCATGTCATCTTTTAACCAAAAAACTCTTGCACTTTTGATCAAAAGAAAACATAAAAAGCGGGACAGATGAAGTTTCATGTCTATAAACGTTCTACGTACGAACCTGTCATCACTTCATGGTAGATCGACATCGATCAGGGTGGGCCCCGCCCGTTCGTTCTGCGTGGGGACCACTCCAGCTATAGGTGGCTACATGACAAAGCTAGGGATATTGGAATTGGTTTCTAGAGTTTGTTATTCGAGTTTGATATGAGCATATGATATGATGGTGAGGTTTGGGTCCACTATTTGGAGGTGTTTGGAGTTCAGTGGCAAGTAGCTTTAGCAACTGCAAAATTATTGACTGGCCTTCTTCTTCCTTCACAACTCACAAGAGATGAGAGGAGGGGATGTGTGCTTCTTTTGTATGTATATGCAATTATATTGTATGTGTACCTAATAGTACACTCTGCCCTTTTCTAGAGAGACAACTCCTAGGACTGTCACCTCCTTTTCAAACAATATCTCATTTCTTTCTTTATTTTTTTAATCTTCAAGATTTTATACTTAATATATGTATCTTTATATATATAATACTATGTGGGATTTCAATAATTTGGTGTTACATGGAATATTTGATCTCCAATTCCAATGTACAATCTAATAGTGTCCATATAAGTACAAGCTAGCTATTGATGGCTAGGCCATAGGCCAAAAAAACTAGGGCATTTTTTTCTCTAAAGGAATTATCAACTTTTCCTAAAAAATGTGTTTTTATGGGGAATAAATCACAAAATATAGTATATGTAAAATTTAATACTTCACCGATCTTGTTAAAACCGACTTACTTTTCTTTTTGAATTGTCCTATTAATGTTGGTTGGTTCTTTAAATGACTCTTTAAAATGTGTGAACCTCATCACATTTTCATCTTTTACACTACTCTTTATTCTACATGCAAAAAAGAAACAAGTCGCTTTTAGCAAGACGGATGAAGTATATTGAGTTGTGAGACGCTCATAAAAGAAAATAGTAAACTCTTTATGAATTGCCCAATCAGATAAAAAAAGTATATTTTTTGTGTACAAAGAATATTTCTTACTAGTTTTCTTGGATTTTTAGGGCAACAATTAATGTAAACTTTGTAGATATGTCATATTCTATAAGCCCATGTTTGACTTGTTTTAAAATTGATGAATTTTTAATGGCATACTTCATTGTCTTCTTGGACCAAGCATGCCATTTATGGGCTGAAGTGGATTTGGTAGTCCAATTTCTTAGGCCCAATATAAATAGGCCTCGATAGCATTCCATGTTCATGGCCCAATATTACAATTTCCTTAATTTACATACTTAAACAAACCCCAATAAACATTATTTACTCCAGCAAACAAATGATAAATATATGGAGTGAGTTAAATTAAATTTTTATGATGATCATACGTTCGGAATTTGCTTGCCAATTGGATTATTCAAATCTAAATTACTTTATAATTATTTTGTTATCTGATATGCACCACTTGTCCAATTGCTAATAAATAGTCCATTCAAGTTTGAAATAAATGAAGGATTTATTATGAATGCGACTCATTCAATATTTATATAACTAATATGTACCACTTTCGGCATCTAATCAAGTTTTAGTATGAAATAATAATACAATAAGGGTATACTTACCATGCAAATAATTTTTTAATACTTAATATATATGTGCATATATATAGTACTATGTGAGATTTCATGATTTTGAACTGCATATTTAGAATATGAATGAATATAAATATTGCTTCTAAGTCTAAATTCAATATAATAACACCTATTTTTACTTACTAAAATAATAAAGAATTATTATTTCACCTCAATTTGATCGATTCAACATATATATTCACATCAATCAATGCACTTTCCACTTATTACGAGAAAGAACACGACATTCATTCATGCACGTATGTTATTCACGATTTTTTTATTTTTTAAAAACAAGATTTTAATTTATGTGACCAAAAAACATGGACGAATTTAATTTAATGTAAGGCTGTTAAATGTTCGATTTATTTTTTGTAAATTTCAAATTGTTTACAATTATAAAAAATAATTGAGGTTTATCGCACACGGTAGAATAAAATTTTAGTATAATTAAAATTAAAATTATTTACAAAATTAAAATTTGAAATAATCTGAAATTTAAAATATTTGGACCTGAATGGCGCCAACAAAAACACACTCTAGATCTCTATATAAATTTCACTCTTTTTGCAAACTCAAATAACCAAATAAATAAACTCAATTCCACAGGAAACTCTCAATTTCTTATAGTATTTCTGTCATTTTTAAATTTATTGTATTGTATTAGACATTAACTTCACTATCACTGACCAAATGGCTTTCTTTATTATTTTATTACATATATATATATATATATATATATACACGCCGACCCGTGGTTTAATTTTGGTAAAAGCCGGTCTTTATTTCCTAGTTAATATAATCCGGTAAGAGATGGAACCACTGTAAAATTCCCAAAGTTGAAGGGCCTTATAATAAATACATCGAAACTCGAGCCCCATTGTCGAAAGCCTGGTCCAAAAGCAAAAGACTCACTCAATTGACATTATCACCCCCGGACCCTCTCGCGCCTGTGCGCTAACCGGGGCTATTTATGGTATTTCGACCCGTTGCCTCTCCTGCAACAATGGCTTAAACAAGAAATTGACCGACTGAAAGGGACTTGAGAGTAAATTCCATTCCGAGAGCCATTATGATATATCTGCAACAGCCCCTTCAATCCCACCAACAAAGCTTAAATCAGAAATAAATTAAAACCGGCTACTGCTGCTTCAGCTTGCTTCAATTCTATTTTTCCCCCTAAAAAGAGTTGAGAAGTAAATAAAGGGGAGGGAAAAAGGGTTCTTTTTTTCATTATTGGGTTATGGGCCTTATGGCGTTATAGGTAATCTGTGGTGGTATTCTTTTTAAGAGACGATATTCGCGGGGATGTGTGTGGTTTTTTCCTAATTTGCTTTTGTTGAGTTCAGTTTCTTATGTACTGGATTTGTTTCTTGATGTATGTTGAGCTTAGTTAGGTTATTAACTATTGGTAATGGAGGTGCTTGCTGTTGTATAGGTTGGAATAAGCAAGATTTGATATTTTTTATAATTTCTCTTGGGTTTATTTCGAATTGGGGTTTGATGTGTTTCATAGGCTGAAGGTGGAGCAATTAAAGGAAGTGTTGTTGGGGATCTGACATTTGTATTCTGCTCTACTGGACTACAAAATGTCTCAGACCAACTGGGAAGCTGACAAAATGTAAGCTTTAGTTTCACTTCCTATCATCTTCTCTTCTTTGCCTAAAGTTGTTCCCCATCTTCTTGTTTTCTTGGTGGGTACGCTATTTGACGTAGAATATACTTCATGATATTGTTTTCTGTTGTTTCAAGTTAGATTTTTTGTTGTTGTGTTGTTTACTGCTAGGTCAGTTGATTTTGGCAAATTGTTCTGTCCTTACTTGAATTTAGTATTTCTGAATATGTTATTAGAGTAATAGGTTTTTTAGTTTGTGTTATTGGCCGAAGACAGTTTTTTGCCCAATTGAATTCCTTGGGTTTTGCTTTTAGTCCTACATTCTTTGTTTCAGTGTCGCAGTTGACCCTTTGTGTTAATGCATATCCTTCAATTTTCTAAAGTTAGTACGTGCTTTGAGTAAAGTTACACAGTTTGAAGTTATTTCTGTAACGGGTTAACCTTGTTGTTTTCAGGTTGGATGTCTATATTCACGATTATTTAGTGAAGAGAGATTTGAAGGCTACTGCTCAGGCTTTTCAGACTGAAGGGAAAGTTTCATCTGATCCTGTTGGTACGTACACTGAAGCCCTACCTAATTTGAAGTCTTCTATGTTTTGTTGCAGTTCTAATTTGTTTTTAACTTATGTGTGCTTCAGCTATTGATGCTCCTGGTGGTTTTCTCTTCGAATGGTGGTCTGTCTTTTGGGATATTTTCATTGCTAGGACTAATGAGAAGCATTCTGAAGTAGCTGCATCTTATATCGAGGTATAACTACAAATTTAATACAAAGAACTATCTAGTTCTATCAACTTGTTAAGCTTTGTTCAACCTAGCTACCATCACTAGCTCTTTTGTTCCACAAATTGTCATACAACAGTTATAGAGGATTGGCCCTTGAGCAATTTATTAGTCTTGTTTTGAGTCTATTGCCGTCCTTGAATATTCTTGTTTGACTTGTTCACCCAATTATTGTTCTTTACTTCATACTTAGTAGGTGCTTGATTTGTTGGATAATCCCCCGCCCCTGTATATTCTGTGTGATTAAATTCTTATTAGTTTAATATTTTTTCCGAGTAAATCAGACTCAGTTAATGAAGGCAAGGGAGCAGCAACAACAACAGCAGCCACCACAGTCACACCAACAGCAGCAACAACAGCAAATGCAGATGCAACAACTTTTACTGCAGAGGCAGGCTCAGCAACAACAACAACAACAACATCAACAGCAGCAACAACAACAACAACAACATCAACAACAGCAGCATCAACAGCAGCAACAACAGCAACAGCAGCAGCAGCAGCAGCAGCAGCAGCAGCAGCAGCAGCAGCAACAACAACAACAACAACAACAGGCACATCAGCAGCAACAACAACGACGTGAGAGTGGCCACCTCCTGAATGGTTCAGCTAATGGAATAGTTGGAAATGATCCTCTCATGAGACAAAATCCCAGTACTGCCAATGCTTTGGCAACAAAGATGTATGAGGAGAAATTAAAACTCCCTGTTCAGAGGGATTCCATGGACGATGCAGCATTAAAGGTACAATATATTTGGATTCAGAAGAAAACAACGATTTCCTAAATTCAGTTCCTCACAGTTTGATATTTACTTTCAGCAAAGATTTGGGGATAATGTAAGCCAGCTTTTGGATCCTACCCATGCTTCAATCTTGAAGGCAGCTGCAGCAGCTGGCCAGCCATCTGGGTATAATAAATATTAATTTTTTTTGTATCTTGTCTTTCCTTTTCTGCTTTTCTTCTAGAAATGTTGCTAAGTAAGTTTAGTGTATAAAATACGTCAGCTATTTTGTTCTGGTCGTGATGTAATTACAGATGCTTTCTGACCAGCAGTGAAAACTCTTTGTTCTAGGCAAATGCTACATAGTTCTGCTGGTGGAGTATCTCCCCAAGTTCAAGCAAGAAGCCAGCAATTTCCAGGGTCTACACCAGTCAGTATATTCTTTATATCATTGTTTAGAAAATGCTTTGCTAGTCGTGTAGACTTACTTATGCTCTTATATTTTTGTACATCAACAGGACATCAAAACTGAAATGAATCCTATCCTTAATCCAAGAGGTGCTGGTTCTGATTCACTGATTGGACTCCCTGGTATGCTTCTATCCTCCTGCATCCAAGTAATATTTATTAATAAGGAACGTTGTTCAATTATCAATGCATTGCTGTGAAGAAAATTTGGGAGTTCTTTTTAGTAAAATTTTGAGAAAGGCAAAATCTTGAAGACACAAGCAAAGTTAGAATATGGTGGCCCATTTGTATCATTATTGTTCTTGTATATTTTGTAACTGATTCTATTCATGTTATAGGGTCAAATCAAGCTGGTAACAATTTGACATTGAAAGGGTGGCCTCTAACTGTAAGTACATCATGGTTTTGACACGTCTTTAAACACTGCACTCTTTAATAGATGATACCTGAACCCTATACTGTTTTGTGGATTTCAATTTTTGATGTGATTATGGTATGCATTTGTTCTTGATATGCAATCATGAAATCTCTTCCCTATTAAATTAGGTAGTTAATGTGTTGAAATTTATATGTTTCTATTTTTCAGCATCTGTATGAACAGATATGTATCTGGATTTGAAGCATATTATAATCTTTTGCCCGTTGTCATTGTAAACTGAGGGATGCTGCTTGATATTGATTGTCATGCGGATATTATGATGTTAGGCAGTCATGAACAATCTTTACATGGTCCATACATAACTAGAGTTGCATCTCAAGTATTGGATCAACGAACATGCTATTGAGCCTAGTCTATTAATCCTAATTTTTACATTTGCAATTTGCTTATTTTTTTTGCTGCCTATGACACTGGAACCCTCTTAATACTGAAATTGGATTCTAATCCATCAGTTGTTTCGTTTATTGACAGGGTCTCGATCAGCTTCGTTCTGGGCTTCTCCAGCAGCCAAAGTCATTTATGCCGGGTCCTCAACCGTTTCATCAACTACAGATGCTAACACCACAGCACCAGCAGCAGCTTATGTTAGCTCAGCAGAGTTTGACTTCCCCGTCAGCCAATGATGTAGAAAGCAGAAGGCTAAGGATGCTTATGAATAACCGGAGTTTGTCTATGGGCAAAGATGGGCTCTCTAATTCAGTTGGGGATGTAGTTCCTAACATTGGATCCCCAATGCAAGCTGGTTGCCCAGTTTTGCCTCGTGCAGATCCAGAGATGCTGATGAAGGTATTCATATTCTTTGATCAGTGGCTTGATTTTTTAACTTGGTTGTTTCCTGGATAATTTCATATTATCAAAGGACAAGTCTTGCAGCTGGTTTTTATTGATTACTGATGATGCCATTTTGGTTTGATTGTATAGTTGAAGATTGCACAAATGCAGCAGCAACAGCAACAACAGAGCAATAACCAAGCACTGCAGCAGCAACTTCCACAGCATTCTCTTTCTGGTCAGCAGCCTCAGAGTTCTAATCACAATCTCCAGCAAGATAAAATTATGGGTGGCGGCAGTGTCACTGGTGATGGTAGCATATCAAATTCCTTCAGAGGAAATGACCAGGTATTATTTTCCACAATAATTAATATTGATTTAGAGTTTGTTCCATGTGATGGTTTACATTCATTTATTTGAATAGTTTTAGTTTACCGAATATCTGATATTAGTTGTTCTTGTGCATCGATAGTTTTATATATTTTCTTGAATTATTCAAATAAATGCGGAGATGTGAATTGCTGCGGCACCTATCTAGTTGTTCTGTTAACAATATTAGATATCCCTGTTGCCATTTCTACTGTCACCCTGCCCATTTGATGTAATAAAATTGTATAATCATGTTGCTAAGTTGATCAAATACATTAATTGAAGGGGTCATCACTAGCAAATACCATCGATGGGTTGGATAATTACCATTTCCATGTGATGTATATTTCCATGCTATGATTAAGGTTGTATTTTTAATCTCATATTAAAACCCGACTGTTAAGCTTGATTGCTTTAGTTAATTTGTCCTAATGTCTGACCTGATTCCTGACTGGTCTTTCATGCAATTCAAGGCTTCTAAAACCCAGACCGGAAGAAAGAGAAAGCAACCTGTATCATCTTCTGGTCCTGCTAACAGCTCAGGAACTGCGAACACAGCTGGTGGCCCTTCTCCTAGTTCAGCCCCTTCAACTCCCTCAACACATACACCTGGGGATGTCATGTCTATGCCTAATATGCCACACAGTGGGAGTTCTTCAAAGCCTCTGATGATGTTTGGATCCGATAACACTGGTACCCTTACATCACCATCTAACCAGTTGGTGAGAACACTTGCCGTATCCTAGTTTGTGAACATAGTATCTGTTTAATCTTGAAACCTATCCTATTTTTTTTTTCTACAGTGGGACGATAAAGATCTCGGGCAAGCTGATATGGATCGTTTTGTGGATGATGTTGAAGACAATGTAGAGTCTTTTTTATCCCATGATGATGCTGACCCCCGAGATGCAGTTGGTCGTTGTATGGATGTTAGCAAAGGTAGGTTAAAGGTTTTAATTACAGTTTTCCCTTGCATATATTCGGTGCTTCTGCAATTATGCATCTCTAGAGTTTGTCCCCATCTGATATCCAAAATTTAGGATGATTGTTTGTTATGAAAATGCCTACTTCATTAATACCTTGACTCTTATGCCAATGCCAATGTTATGGTCATAGGGGCTGCATACTAATTTGTTTTGACTTTTGAGTTAACAAAACTAATAATGAAAAATATAGAAGAATCTCCTCGAGGAATGAAGTTAGAAGATATTGTTCTATCAAGATATTAATATTAATATGTTCTGGTCCTCTATTTTGGATTATTCAGGGTTTACATTTGCGGAGCTCAACTATGTCCGCGCTAGTTCAGGTAAAGTTGTATGTTGCCACTTTTCATCAGATGGGAAGTTACTTGCCACTGGCGGTCATGACAAAAAGGTATGTGTTGTAATTGAGAATGAATACTTACAATTAAGAGGACAAGTATCGTATACATCTAGTTATGCAGTTGATGCTGCTATTATTGTTTTCCTTACTCGTTGCAATGAGAACATTACATTAATTGGTGCAGGCTGTTTTATGGTTCACGGACACTTTGAAGCCAAAAACTACACTTGAGGAACACACCTTGCTCATTACCGACGTTCGTTTCAGCCCTAGCATGGCTCGCCTCGCCACATCTTCATTCGACAAGACTGTCAGAGTCTGGGATGTGGAAAATGTTAGTAGTGATATACTCTCTACAGAATTGGAGTTGCTAGTCTCTTCTGAAATATTGCTTGATGTTGCCTTGTAGATATGCCTTCTGTTAATATATCTACTTATCCTACTACTGACTTGTGTTGCAGCCTTCGTATTCTCTTCGAACTTTTACTGGGCATTCCTCTGGTGTTATGTCATTGGACTTTCATCCAACTAAAGATGATCTCATCTGTTCGTGTGATGGCGATGGTGAAATAAGATACTGGAGTATTAACCACGGAAGCTGTACACGTGTTTTCAAGGTAGAATGCAAAATAAATTGATAAAACCTCGATTCTTCTCCGTATCTTCTTTTCGTTCGCCTATCGTTTCCTTTCTTGTTCATATGTATATATAAATTCTTGACCTCACTTTTATTAAATCAGGGTGGAACTGCTCAAGTGAGATTCCAACCCCGACTTGGAAATTATCTTGCAGCAGCTGCTGAAAATGTTGTGTCGATAATTGATGTAGAGACGCAGGCTTGCAGGCACTCTTTAAAGGTACAATTTACTTCCAACGCCTTTAATTTGTGATTGTGGATTGGATTCTCCAACTTACCAGTCCTCCACCTTAGACTCATCCTATCTGAAAGGAACCAAATACCTTAATGTCTGATTATCCCATGTTCAGTTCCACAATGTCTGAGTACTGTTATTTGACTGCCGCTTTTCATCTTCATTCTAATCTTGATCTGGTACAGGGTCACACGAAACCTATCCATTCCGTCTGCTGGGACCCAACGGGTGAGCTCCTGGCCTCTGTGAGCGAGGACTCTGTTCGGGTATGGTCATTGAGAGCTGGAAGTGAAGGGGAGTGTTTGCATGACCTCAGTTGCAATGGCCACAAATTCCACTCTTGCGTTTTTCATCCCACCTACTCTTCGTTGCTCGTCATTGGTTGTTATCAGGTAGAACTCTCCTCCTCCTCTTAACTCTTGAGATTGTCGTCTAATCATGTTTGTGAGGTTGAGATTAACCGTGACTCATTATGCAATAACAGTCGCTCGAGCTGTGGAACATGACGGAAAACAAGACCATGACTCTACCCGCGCACGAGGGGCTGATCGCATCATTGGCTGTGTCCACTGTGGCGGGTGTCGTTGCCTCTGCCAGTCACGACAAGATTGTGAAGCTGTGGAAATGATTAAGACCGTCTCTCGTGTTCTCCGGATATATGTTGCTTGATCTGATTTTGCTGTTTCTTGTAATCTTTCTTCTTCTTGATAGGTTTTCTACGGAAACATGTAGAGGTTTAGGAACTAACTTATACTCTCGTGTTGCTTCTGCTACTCTTGTTTCTTAACATTATCACACACTTTACTAAGAGAGGTTCTGTATTTCCATTGTCCTTACTAATTCTATTTATGTTTATTTTGTTTATAATTTTTCAAGACTGTCATTTTTCCCATTTTTTTCTATTAAAATTCAATCAATTTGTCATTGTTTGGAAGCTATGAAGATGGATCTGTCTCATTAATGGCTCGATGTGATTAGATTTGGAAATACTTTTTTGAAAAACTTGATCTTGCATCAAAGTAATTTGGTTGTTCTGGAATGCAAAAGATTATATTTTTTCATTGATTTTGATTCTTTGAAGATGACAAATCAATCTCTGGAATTAACAATTCAATCATTAAATTGAGATGCTTCAAGAATTACAAATCTCTAATTTATTCAAAACGATTAATAAGTAAAAAAAAACTCGAAATCGGTGATATTATTTCAGCAATTTCTACGAATTTTTCAAGAGCTGCAAAACAATGGCGAAAGACGAGGTAATTTTGATGAATTTCTTTGCTTGCATAATCATGATCGGGTTTGTTTACTCAATTTATCAATGAAGATTTGTTTCATCGAACTGAATTGAGCTTTGCGCTTACATGATCAATGAACAGTTGCTTATTAAAAAAAAAAAATCCGATTTTGAGAACTGATTAATTTGATCGGGAAAAAGAGTTTTGTTAACATTTTCTGCTATTCCGGTAGATAATTCATTGATTCAGTTAGAGATAAAGCTATTCTTCTTCTTCTTGCTTAATGTTGATCGTTGGTCTGTACTTAATAAAGCATACAGCAGAAATTTAGCTTCTTTCACTATATTCAATTCGATTCGAATATTGGCCCTTATTTGAATGTTGCTGCAGAGAGTTAAGAATTACTCATTTGTGATTATGCAGGAGGCTGATGTTATGGAGGAAGCACGGATTCTTCGGGAAAGAATCGAAAAGGAAAACCCTAATTCAATGGGATTGAGAGTGGTTTCACTTTTGGGGTCTCTGAAGGTCATTTCATCTCCTTAACCCTCTTCTTGCTCTGCACATTAATGGTTTCACTGCATTTGCCCCCACTTAGCAATCATCTTGTCTTTTCGATTAATTGTCGAAATCTATGTTCGTATGCTTGAGATTTGGGTGATACAGAACTGCAATAACACTTCCTTTCAGAATTGAAGTTTCATTAGCTTCTTTGCTGGTGGCATGTTGCTTTGGAGACTTTAATGTATGCTGATTTGGCTTCGATTTCTTAGGAGCTCGAGAAACAAGAACTCGATTTTCAGTCACAACGTAGTTCGGATTGTTCGAGTTTGCAGCAAGAGGTTGATGAACTTGATAAAATGTTGAACAGTGGTGCAGATATTCAAGATTCTGATGCATTTCGTCATTCTTTTCGTGTCTCTAGCGAGAGACTTGAGTCAGCGAAGAAGGTTAGACATGACGACTATGGCTTTCTCCGTGTAATTCCATGAACGATTTTTGCATTTCTTCGTTTCTCTGAACTTACATAGATTCAACCAAAAAGTAGTATCTTACTGAATCCTACATAGATTCAAGCAGAAACAGGACTTAAAGATTATTATAGAGACTGATGATGTTCTCTCTTTCTTAGAAACTCGCCGGAAAGCTAAGATCAGTCGTGTCGCTAAAGCGACAGCTTGATGAAGTACCATCACAGGGAGAATTAATACAGTACCCACCTCATCATCTTCTTCCATCACTTTCGAAATTAACCCCAGAAAAATCTTACTTGATCAGTTTCCATCGTTGTGTTTGAACTTGTCCGTGACTGATGATGCAGGTATGAGCTCCGACTTTCTGAACTGAACACTCAAATTCAGGTAAAGATATGGCATTTTAGTAACTATTTATGTATAAAGGCTTGAACTGAATATAGATTTGCCTTTTGTTTTTATAGAAAAAGCTTCGACAGACACGCAAGCACTATGATACATATAATGCTCTATTGGAGATTAAAGATTTGATGCTAAAAGAAACGTCTTTGTTGAATTCAATTAGTTTGCAGGTAAAGCTTGTCGAATTACTTCATCTTTTATCCCTCCTCAGCACACTTTTGGTGGGTTCGGCCTTAAAAATTCGCTTGATTTAGTTCGTCTGTGATTTGTTTCTGATTGTCTGTTGAATCTTTTATCACTTGCATCGGTAGACGCCACTCGCACTTAATGTTTGTATCCTTCGTAGTTCCAAAATGCTATTTCAAGCGCTGATGGGAGGATAAAACTCACAAACTCCTTGGAGGGAATTTTCAATGGGACTCAACAGGTATCCATTTCTTACCAGGAACAGAATTTTGAGAAGCTTCTTATAACGATATTCAAATGCCCGAATGTTACAGAAACTCCAGAAGGCACAACTGACACTCGAATCAGAGCAAAAGCTTTGCAATACTATCAAAGAGAAGTACACCGCTGCAATCTCAGAGCAAAGACGACGCTCTTCTCTCTTGAAGCTTTTCCAGGTATTATTACATGATTCAAATTTTGCTTCATGGGATCTTGCGTAGTTCCAGATTAGTTCGATCAAAAGCATAACACACACGTAATTTTGTCCGAAGCGCGATCCTCATGCGAGAAACTTAGATATAATGAATCTTGTGTTTTGATGAATCTAATGCAACTCCTTTGTCTTATACCTTACTAACTTAGATGCTATCATCATTGTTTTCATTAACTTTTTTACAAAGTTTTTATCAGTCTTCATGCTCATGAATCTGCATAATCCCAGGAAGAATGTGCAAGGAATGAAAGCCTTCTAGCTCAAGTGCAAGAACATGGGCTACAAAGTTAATTATCATAAACAATTTTTTTTCTTCTGTTGTTTCTTGTATTTCACACTAAGAATTGTACCTATTAACAGATTTTAAACCCCAGTTTGAGCATCTGATCAGATCTTGAATATATCTTAATGGTTAATTGTTTTAGATTACACCAATTTTACCCTATTTTTAGTTCTTTTTTTCTCAACAAAGAATGGTTCTTTTTCCACTATTTTAATATCTAGTGTCTAAATACATCAAATTTTTATATTATCATAAATAAAAAAAATCATTTTCTGTTTATAGTCACTGAAACTTTATTCCCAGGTTTCTATTTGCTGATGCATATGTGTGTTGGATGCAGTTGTTATGAATGGGGACTTTTTAATAAATTTTTATATTAGTCATGATAAAACGTTAGTAATAAATTCAATTTGAATACGTATTCGTAACTATTAAATTATATATTCAAAAATTTGTCTCTAGTAAACATTATTACCAAGGCTTACTTGTGGGTGGCCACTACCTTTTTTTTTGTAATATTTAATAATTTGTTGATTTATTTATTTCCATTCAGCTGGCTAATTAAAAGTGAATCAAACATAACAAAACGCCACTTTGGATTTGTTTAATTGATCTTAATTAATATTAAATAGACAACATCATTCTCAACAATAATGTGAATTAAATAATTAACACTAATGATATTAGCCTTCTAGATCGTGCTTCTCGCTCTTCTTCGATGCGAGCACAATTTAACGTGTTCGAGTGTGACAATATTATGTAGTGTCGCATAAGTAAGTGAATCACAATAATTTTTATTTTTATTTTTAAATAAATAATTATTTATCCACATAACATTTCACATTAGCCGCATACATGTTAAATTGTGTCCGTCCCAAATTGGAGAGTAATTCTAGAAAATTATTAAGGGGAAAAATAGCAATTTTCTTTCAATTTCAAGACATAATAACTATGTAGAAGTAATGTTACAAAAAGAAGTTTCATTCAAATTCAAACTAGTTAAATAATCCAACATGCAATTGCCAAATTAACTTCATTCCAAATCAGATGTTACTACCACATTCATTTTCTAATTAATTTAGTCATTAAATCCAATCAATGGAAAATTTTCCCTAAAAAAAGTCCACAATCAAATCCTAATCATAGAAAGAGCCTTGTCAATATGCTTGTTCTTGATGCCAAGATACTCCTTGACCGTGATGGCCCGAAACCGGGGAGACCCGAGCAGCTTAGGCAGCGGCGCTACCACAGAATCGGCCGGAGGGCCGTAGAAGTAAGCAAAAGTAAATCTATGGCCCGTCGCTGGGGGAACCACACGGTGAATCGAGGACGGAACACACGCGTTGGACATAATGTGCATTAGGTCACCAATATTGACAACTAGGGATCCCGGTGTTGGTCGGATTTTAACCCATCCGACCCCTTCGTGCAAGATTTCGAGGCCGTTGGTTTCGTTTTGGTGAAGGATTGTTAGTAGTAATGAATCTGTGTGTGGTGCTAGCCCAATTGTCTTGCTAGGGTTTGGGCAGCTAGGGTAAGAATTAAGCTGCAATGCACCAACTGATTGGTGGAGAAATGAGGATGAAATCTTTTCTTGTTCTTCTTCATCCACTCCCAATGCCTTAAAGATGATGAACATGATGCTATAGGCTAGTGATTTCATCTTCTTTTGGTAATCTTCCATCGCGTCGCTATTAATCAGATCGGACTGAGTTATATAAGAAGTTTACTAAATATGATATGATTGATTAATAAATTTTATATTATTTTGAAATATCTAATAAATTTAATCTTAAATAATAAGTTGGTTCGATGTATAGTGCGATTCTTGACTAACATAGAAAAATGGAAAGAAAAAATTTAAAAATAATCGAAATAAGATTCTACGTACATGAGAAAAGGTAGAATGTAGTATATTTTTAAATTTTGAATATAATAAAAATAAGAATAAAATTAAATTATCTGACAAATCGTTTAAACCTTTTCTTGAAATGAAAATTTCTAAAAATTGTATATTCTCATACACGATAACAGATGACTCCACGAACAAAGGAAATAAGAAATTAATTACTGCTATGAAGTTGGAATCTCGAGATTAAATTTTTTAAATATATTAACCCAATGATTAAAACTCCATTTAGATCCAATCATATTTATGTATATAATAAAATAGTAATTTGAATATGATAAAATAGTGCATGGGGTCTTACCAAAACTCTTGATAGCAATGGGGCCAAAGCTCTTTGGCATGCTCCAATGCCGACCCCATTATAGTAAACCCCTCATGCGTCATGCCACATCAACTTCGAGAAGAACCGCGATAAACGCGCCACCCCATACCCGGTGACGCCGCTCGGCGATCGCAGAGCCTTCCGCTTCTGCTCCGCCGGCAGCGCGAACAGCTGCCTCACATGCGCCTCCAGGTCATCAACAAACCCTGGGGAAACCCCGTGGCCCATCACCTGGAACACGCCCCACCTCCGGCATGCATACCCCACGAGATCCACAACGTTCGGATCTTGTAGGTCAATGACCGGAGGAGCCATCCCTGCACGAGCCTTGTGATCGTCCTGGCACGTGTAGGGATGACACTCTTTGTCTGGACCCGGGCACACATTTGGGCGAATATCCTTGTTTGCCTGAGTCCAGACATGGGAGTCAGGGAGGTTGAGGATTGACTCCTAATCGAGTGGATGTGATGGAGTTGGATGGGGGTGTCTTTGTATGATTGTGAAAGAGGAGTTGCCATTGTTGTGAAAAATGTTTAGGGTTTGGGAGAAATTGGGGAATTAAACCTATTTATGCTTCCATTTTATGATGTTTTTGTTTTTTATATAGTGTGTGAAGTAGTTATGATTAAGGAATTGTCACAATTAGATTTGATTTTGTTTTTCGGATTTGAGATTAATTTGTTTTACACGTGGCATTTATGGATTTAGCGTTGTCGTGTTGTGATTTTTTGAATTTTGAGTGTCAATAATATTTATCAGTATTCTAACCCAATGGGTAAATACATTAAAAACAAGTCAAAGTCAACTGTAATAAGATAGAGTGAGTATTAACTGTATAATAATTTAATGTAATAAATTTTTCATTATTCACTCGAATGTACATATTTTAGAAAAACAATTGAACGTAAAGTGTTATTAGGAAAACTCTTAAAGACTATATATTAAAACTAAATTAAGAAAATCTAGTTTGGATAGCTAATGAATGATGCATAATAAAAATTATAGAAACTTAATAAATATTTCAAATAAATTGAATGATGACAATTCACATGATCTACACAAGGTACATCAATATAAATCAGTCGAATGTTTTGTTATTGTGATAAATTATATTAGATTTTAAACAAAATATCTATGATATATTACATATATAATTATATATTATAAAATTAAAATAATAGAATTATATATATATTTTGGTTCCGACATTAATTGTTCACATACAAAAGAATCCGAATAGATGGGAGAATGTTGTGCACAAATTTATTACATAATTCTTTTTTTTTTTATAAGTGAACTTCTTTACTTTATATATATATATATATATATCAATTAAATATAATAAATTAAGTAAAGTTGAACTCTACTTAATATACGATATGTTATGTCAAACTATTTTCTTAAGAACGTAACACGAGAAAATGAGGCATCATCAAATATTAATGGAGCACAACAAAAATTTAGAACTTTGTTCATACTTAATTTGCTAAGAACATTACGACCACAGCTACTAAGACATTTTCTTGCCAAGAAAATGTAGTCAAATTAAATTCGATCAATGGAAATTTTTCCCAAAAATAATAATCCACAATCAAATCCTAATCATAGAAAGAGCCTTGTCAAGATGCTTGTTCTTGATGCCAACATACTCCTTGACCGTGACGGCCCGAAACCGGGGCAGCCCGGGCAGCTTAGGCAGCGGCGCCACCACGGAATCAGCCGGAGGGCCGTAGAAGTAAGCGAAAGTAAATCTATGGCCCGTCGCTGTGGGGACCACACGGTGAATCGAGGAAGGAACACACGCGTTGGACATAATGTGCATTAGGTCACCAATATTGACAACTAGGGCTCCCGGTGTTGGTCGGATTTGAACCCATCCGACCCCTTCGTGCAAGATTTCAAGGCCGTTGGTATCGTTTTGGTGAAGGATTGTTAGTAGTAGTGAATCTGTGTGTGGTGGTAGCCCAATTGCCTTGCTAGGGTTTGGGCAGCTAGGGTATGAATTAAGCTGCAATGCACCATCTGATTGGTGGAGAAATGAGGATGAAATCCTTTCTTGTTCTTCTTCATCCACTCCCAATGCCTTGAAGATGATGATCATGATGTTATAGGCTAGTGATTTCATCTTCTTTTGATAATCTTCCATCGCGTCGCTGCACGAGAAGTTACGTTATTCGTTAGTACGAATTTTGGTCTCGTGTTCGTTATCTTAAAATCTATTTATTTACAAGGGATTTAACTCAAAATTTAGCTATATGTAAACTTAGAAAAAAAATAAAACATACTATTAATCGATCGATCATATCAGACTTAGTTATATAATTAGAGAATGTTTACTGAATATGATATGATTAATTAATAAATTTTCTATATTTCATAAATTTAATATTAAATAATAAATACGCACTAAATTATTGACAAACATAGAGAATGAAAATAAAAAAAATTAAAAATCATCGAAATAAGATTCTACCTAGATGAGAAAAGGTTGAATGTGGTATATTTTCGTTAAACCTTTTGTTTTAATGAAAGATGCTAAAAATTGTATATTCTCAGACACGAGAACGGATGACTCCAGGAACAAAGGAAACAAGAAAAAAATTAATTAATTAATGCTATGAAGTGCGAATCTCAAGATCAATTTTTTAAAATATGATAACCCAATGATTAAAATTCTATTTAGATCCAATCATCCTTACTAATTTTTGTGTTGGACTTGAATTAAACAAACACATATTATACACCAACACCATCAATTAGAGTACACCAATTAGCATGTCACATAATATGAATAATTGAATATATTATACAATTATATTATAATTAATTAATTATCTACGTTAATATGCACTATAATGTTACAAGCAAAAAACTATATGTATTTAAGTATGGATTATTCTCCCGTTCAAATATTTTTTTTTTATTTCATGTTAACATTTTTATTTTATTTATAATTGAAAACAATAAATTATAAGAAGGATTAAAGTAATAAAAATAATAATTAAATATTAATTAATTTTAGCCAAACTTCCTTATAGGAATTCTGGTAGTATTCGACTTGAATCGACTCGATTTATGAGAGTTGGTTTGTTTACGAACGTCCTAGCACCTAGTAGATCGTATCTACTTTTATCAAGAAAACCAAACTAGTCTTATATATCTATACACATACACACACACAAGAACTTCATAAAGCTAAACGTTACACGCTCACAAACACTCACACACATATATATATGTATATAATAAAATAGTAATTTGTATATAATATATTAGTGCATGGGGTCTTACCAAAACTCTTGATAGCAATGGGGCCAAAGCTCTTTGGCATGCTCTAATGGCGACCCCATTATAGTAAACCCCTCATGCCACATCAACTTCGAGAAGAACGGCGATATACGCGCCACCCCATACCCGGTGGCGCCACTCGGCGATCGCAGAGTCTTCCGCTTCTGCTCCGCTGGCAGCGCGAACAACCGCCTCACATGCGCCTCCACATCATCAACGAGCCCCGGGAAAACCCCGTGGCCCGTCACCTGAAACACTCCCCACCTCCGGCATGCATCCCCCACGAGATCCACCACGTCCGGATCTTGTAGGTCAATGACCGGAGGAGCCATCTCTACACGTGCCTTGTGATCGTCCTGGCACGTGTAGGGATGACCCTCTTTGTCTGGACTCGGGCATACATTTGGATCACGATCCTTATCTGCCTGAGTCCAGACATGGGACTCGGGGAGGTCGAGGACCGACTCGAAATCGAGTGGGGTAATGTGGTGGAGTTGCATTGGGGCGTCTTTGTATGCTTGTGAAAGAGGAGTTGCCATTGTTGTGAAAAAAAAGTTTAGGGCTTGAGAGAAATTGTGGTATTGAACCTATTTATGCTTCGATTTTTGTCTTTTGTGGAGAGTGTGAAGAGGTAGTTATGAATTATGATTAGGGAATTGTAATAATGAGATTTGGTTTTGATTTTTGCATTTGACATTTGTTTTACACGTGGCGTTGGGTGGCTTTTGGATTTAGTGTTGTCGTGGAATGATTTTGGAATTTTTTGTGCATGTCATGGTCAATACGATTTATCATCATTTTTACTTAGTATTCTAACCAAATATGTAAATACATTAAAAACAAGTCATGGTCAACTGTGATAAGATAGAATGAGTATTAATTATATAATAATTTAATGTAATAAATTTTTCATTATTAACTATATGTTTTGATTCAAAATTGTACGTATTTTAGAAAATTTTGAGCATAAAGTGTTATTAAGAAAACTCTTAAAGAATGTTACTATAAAAACTATATTTGAAAATTTAGTTTGGATAGTTAATGATTAATGTATAATAACATTCTAGAAACTTAATACATATTACAAATAGATATAATATATTACGCATATAATTATATTATTATAAAATTAAAATAGGAGTAAAATTATATATTGGTTCCGACATCAATTGTTTTTCTCTCTATTTTATCCGATGGTGAAAATACATCACCTAACATGAAATAAAATTTATAGGTTTAAAATATATTATAAATAATTAAATAGATAGGTCCACAAGCCGAATATAGACCTAATTTGGATCTGTGAATTCCAAATCTGATATTAGAAAAAATTTAAAAAACTCTACATCCACATATCCAAACCTTAAAAAATAGATTTGAATCCCCGAAATCCAAGATCCAATTCTTTTTTTATTTTTTATAAGTAAACTTCTTTATTTTATAAATACAACTCAATTAAATTAATTTATAAATTAAGGAAAACTAAAACTCCGCTCTATACACGATACATGTTATATCAAACTATTTTCTTTATCAAACTATTTTCTTAAAAACGCGAATCGAAATGGATAAGAAAACGAGGTAGTATTAAATATTAATGGAGCACAACAAAACTTTAGAATGACATTTTCTTGCCTAAAAGTGGGACAGGCTAAATCAATATGCAAACACATAAGAAATGCAATACTTACATATTCAATCAATCATAAATAAATCATAAATAACCTCAAACTCAATGCATTCCTTCTACCCAAAAATTCTCTCTTTTTTCATGAACTTTTGCAGATTTACCGACGTGACCTAAGAAAATCATCGAACAAAGATGCGATCCTTCACCGCTGCAAATACAAAACGAATCTTCGACTTTGATTGAGAGACGAGGATAAGAACATCAATCGCGGTGGTGGTCGCCTTTCTCGGATTGGCCCCCTCTCAGTTCCCTCAGCATGGGAATGCCGGCATCGTTGTTGGATGGTAGGCGGTTTTCTCCGGTGGAAGGTCGGCCTGCTGAATTAGGTGTGTAGGTCGTCGACCAAGATCCCCCGTTTGATCCTGCCAATGCCATTATAACATCCGCCTACATTGATCACAAGAAATTAAGTTGAAGTACTTGAAGATCAAAGAGACTAAACATGCAATAGCTACTAAAACATATCATTCTCCCAACAGAAACATGAAGTGCTTGAACGACTCTTTATATGGGAAACCCGATTCGACTTAAAGTTCTCCTAAGAAAAGCTAGATCGCCTAAATAAGCATTGGTACATGTATTTCTAATGGAAGCAAAAGAATTTTGATATGTAGGTATCACGGAAGAGCTGGTAAATCAGGATGCAACCAACCAAAAGGTGTCGAGAGAGTATACCGGATAAGGAAAATGGCAATAAAATTATCCAGCTTTACGAATTCTATAAAACTCCACAGAAAACAGTAGAAAAAAGGACCTTGTTTGGATGAACATTGTCAAAAACATGCGCTTGGCCGCCATAAAATATCGTCATTTGATGACCAGAGGATTCAGTTCCACGCCGACTGTCACAAGATCAATTAAAATGGTTTTTTAATCTTGTCTTAAATTTCAAATTGATTACTGTGACACAAAATAGTAAAAAGAGAACCTGAGTCCTGAATTAACCTGGGTGTAGTAGAAGCCTCCAGTTCAGGAATGCAAGCACCGGACTTACTCTTGCCACTGCGTATGAGCACCCCTGCAGGCTGTCTCCCGGAGACAGCTCCAGCTGCATTGAACGAGCTCAAAACTCCAGATCCTTTCATTCCAGTTCGTGATCCTTCGTCAGCAGCTGTTTGTGATATGAGAGAAGGGCCCACATTTGTTTCTTTAAACCTATTTGACTGAGTGTGATACCCGAATGGCATGACCTGTCCAGTTCGTGGTGGATACTGCATCACGTTCCCGGGATTTACTGCTGCAGCTCTATCCCATTTCGAAGGATTGTTATCAGTTCTACCACCGGTGGAAGTCTGAGATATAAAAGAAGCAGAAATCGGCCTCATTTGATGCATACCAAAGGATGCATCCTCATCAAGTGGGCGTTTGGGTCGCTCACCTCCCGAGTACCGTAGCAGCTAATATAGAATAAAACTCCCAATATTAGAGTATACTGTGAAGACATAAAAATCAGACTCAGCCATCATAAGACGGCAAATTTGCTCCATCGAACGAGAGACGTGTAAACTGATTATTCTTGAAAGACTAAAAACTACAAAGAGAAATAAAAGGAACACACCTTAGTCAAAAGCTGGCTGTCTTGAGAATCAGTAGGCCCTTGTGTAAATTTATCTCCTGACGACATCATAAAAGAATCGGAGTTGCTTCTCTTGTTGCTCGTTAACCTATTAGTACTTTCAGGCCCGGAAATATCGCCTCTTGGTCCATAAAACGGTATCCCCTCCAAGTGATTACCGGCATGTCTTTCTAACATGATTGATGATAAAAACTATCAAATAACAATCCTCTGTGTAGTCATTGACAATTAAGACAATATACAAAATCAAAGTTGAACACCATCCAATTTACTTTCAAATTCTTTGATGAGTTCTTCCACATGGGAAGGAAATCCAATTAACACGACATAAACACACTGATTGACACACCTTCAGAGAGGAGTTTTAACAAAAGTTTTGTAGTATATAACCCATAAATTTCCTACAAAAACCATTGTCCTTATAACAGAAAAACGATAAGAAAACAACACTGCATACAGCAAAATGGTAGGTACCCCTCCCAAATGCCAAATGAACTACTCCGCCAATGACCTCACATGAAACCAATCCATTTCCAAAGCAACCAAATTCACAAAATTCCAACTACTAAAAGCTAACTACAAGGTCATTAATTCATTATACCATCTTGCAAGTGAAAATCCCCAACCACACTCACACTCCCACACATCAATAAAAAAAAGCACAAGCATATGCATAATTATAAGCAAAGCACACAGTTAGGCTTCAATAAAATACCCCCAAACATACAAGCTGAGTAAATCATCACATCATAAAATTTGAAAGTAAAACTCCCTTCTTACCAGAGCCCAGATCAGAAGTGGCGGATGGCGATGCCTCCGGCGGAGGCCGGCCACCGCCGTCGGGGGGCGGAGGGGCAGAATCTTGGGGCTTATCGCCTAGAAAATCATGAAAAGTTGTGGGCTTCACTTCGCTTTCGCGGCCGGCATTAATACTAGTAGCAGTTGCTCTGCTGTTTTTACAGTTGCCTTGAGCATGAGCCATGTGCATAGGCAAGTGATGAGGTTAGTTTATATTATGGGTTGATTGTTGTGGTTGAACCTCAAGTAAAGGTGACGTTTTTAACATTTCACAACGCCATCATCACCGCTTTGATGGAGCTCAGAGCTCAAGAACTAACAGCAACCCAGAAATGGAACAAATTTATTCAAGAAAACTTGAAGGGGTTGTTTGTGGCTATGCTTGAGGGGGTTTCAAGAAAGGTCATTCCTTTGCCTGTAAAAGAGTGAAACACTTGAGGGGATAGCTCGAATTTCGTGAAAAGAGGAAGAGATGATTGTAGAGAGGTTATTTTCAAAGTGTAGGAGAGAGATGAAGAAAGAGAGAGCACTTAAAAGGAAAAGTATTTTTCTGGCACTCACAGATATAGATATGCTTTCTTCTTTTAATAATTTCAAAGATTTTTGAGCTAAATATATTTCAAACCCAGAATAAAAATTAATAATTTTTAAAATTATGAAAAATACTATCAAATAAAGATAAAATAAGAAGAATGTCACTATTTTATTATAAAATAAAATAGGTTGAAATAGGACACTTAAAAAATAAGGAGTATATATTTAAGCTGTTTAAAGGAGTTCTTTTGTTTTGAAATAATTAATGCAGGTTTGTTATGTTTTTGTTTTATGAAAGTTAGTTATATAGTAAAGCAAACTACCATTTTTTGAGTGTATCAGTCATAGATAGTTTAAATGTTTAACTTTTATTATTTTAAAAATTTGTCAAGTTTGTTTCAAAAAAAATTTGTCAAGTTTAGCTAGACGTTTCAACAAAAGAATTATATCAAGTTTAATGGGATTGAGAGAGGGAGTACATTTGGTTGTATTAACTACTCCCTCCATCCACAATAAGTGTATCATTATTTCCTAAAATGGTTGTCCACAAAGAATGTATTGTTTCCTTTTTAGTATATGGACCCACACACTTTCCTACAAAATACATCATATCACATCTCACTATTTATAAAATTACCACATAACATCATAATTTTTCTTAAAAATCGTGTCCACTCCTCCATGATACACTTATCATGGACGGAGGGAGTATTAACTAATATAGATTAATTATGCAATATATCGGATTTGAACTATAGCTAGGTATTGAGTCATGCGATATATTGGATTTACTATTTTAATTTTTTCACTTTATTGGATATGAATTCCACTACAACATATTAGTTAAATTTTTATTTTATGAATATATAATAGTCCACTTGTAAGAAGAACACCAAATAATGAATTATAATCATGCAATATATTAGAAATTACAAATATTATATCATCGTCATCATTTTTTAGCAGTTATTCTTGACCGTGGATAGATATGATAGTAGGGCTAAAATTATTAAATTCCATAAATATTAATACGTGTAGAATTTAATGCTTATTTGTTTACAATCACACATGTTCCCACATTCACGTGTATATTTCAATAGTGTGACACAAAAATGCGGCTATTAAAAATTTAAAGATACAAAAACAAAATATAAATATTCAAAGCATCAAATCTTTATTTTCCAATATAATAGTTATTCAATAGGCAAAGTATAGGCAAATAGGGATAAACATTACACGTAAAATAATTACAAAAGTCGCATTTGTCACGTCAATTTTTCCTCTTAAAGTCTCGTGATGCTCATTTTCAATTTCATTAGTTCTTGGCTTGGGTGGGTTATTTCAAAATTATCAAAAATTATGTTGTAACAAATCATTAAAAAAATTAAATGAAAATTTTAAAAATAGGTTTTTTCTACATAATACCCGAGCAAATTTCAAATATTGTCATACTCAAAATACACTAAAAGTTATACCGAATTATGTCCCGAAAACTCGAATGTTAAGTATTTAAGTATTTGTATCGAGTATCTCGAATAGTATTTAATATGCATGTGATTATAACTAATTCAAGATCAAAATTTCAAATCAAATTATTTGATTATGGAAGTAGTAATAAAGAAAGAGTTTTTTTTTTGGAACAAAATAAAATAAATAAATAATGTCCCACAGTCTAAAAAATCATAGATGGTTAGCCACTTTTTTATGTGGTGATATGATCATATAAATGGAAAATAATAAGTGTTCCAATGGTGTTGGTTGAATTATGAATCGTGCACAATTCTTGATGACGCATGTAAGGATAAATAATATGGGCCCAAGAAAATAATTGGGGATCACATCTTAATAATTAAATTATTAATTCAGCCCAAAAGTCATACTTCTTAATAATTTATTTCGAAAAGTGATTATAATTTACTTGGAGAACAAATATTAACCGTTTTCAAAATAACTACTCCGTTCCACTAAAAAAGTGATTTGCTTTGACCATAAAACTCTGACTATAAAACTCTCAATATTTTAGGATCTACAATATTTTAGGATCTACGTTTACATAAAACTGACTTCCACCATAAAACTCTCATCAGTCACTATCCGCATGCTCTATATATATACTCACACGGTCACCACACCTCTCATTCCGCGAATCTGAGTGTATACCATCGTTGTTTTACCTCTGAATATTTTTCTGAACAGATAACAAATATTTGTGTTTTTTTTGCGTGTATGGGTATCATAAGCGAATAGATTGTATTAGTTTTACACGAAAAGGAACTTTATTCAGCATGATTCATATTGCATATGCATTTAGTTGTTTAGAACTCTAGAATCACATTGCACTAAAAAACAATTTTTTGTTTGTTTCCATTGGGGTGGAGTATGTTCGACAAGTATAATTTTGGAACAAGGATATGTTTTAGAGGAGATTCTGATTCTTTTTTGCTAGTGTTCTTTCAAATCCTTTTTCGCATTTGGTTCCACAACTTACTCAATGAAGCAAGCAATTATGAATGACGAGAATAGGTCTTCCAACCTGGGGAACCCTACTGCAAGAATTACAAAAGCACGGGAAAAATCCTTAAGCTCATCAAGTGGATTGCCACCACTATACCCTTCGGCGAAACGAGATGAAAAACGGGTCTCACCAGCAAGCTTGAAAAGAGCAGCACCCCATAAACCAGCAGGATATCATGCTGCTGTTCTCAAGGATGTAACTAATATCAACTGTGGTAATTTGTTCATGAACTGCATCAATGCAGCGAAATGTCAGGTAAGTATGATACCAACATCTTAAGGCCATATCCTACTGAGGTTCTCCACCTCACATATTCTACGAAAGATCTATTCTTTTCACTGAGACAAGTTCTTAAAGTATAAACAATTCATTAAGAATATCTTAGTTTGTCATTTCTTCTCCTTACCCTGTTTTAATCAATATTTGTGGAATACTGGCTCATAACTCACTCCACAGGACTATCAGCCTATCAGGCAGGAGAGGAAAGTCCCTTCACAAAAGAAGGGGAAGGCTGAACCTGTTTGTTTTGCTGAAACATCTGAAGTTGTAGAAGATAAAGGAGAGACCATAGTGGAGGAGATGCAAAAAGTAAAGGCAGAGTTGTGCCAAGAAGGGGACTTGCCAACTGAACCAACTGAATTTACAAATACAAAAATACTGGCTGCAGCAGGAGCAGTTCCCCCGAAAATAAAGTCCATCAGTTGTAGAGGTGAACTTTTACCAATCATTTACATAAATCTCAAAAGGGATATCTTTTATAGACTGAATACACCTAATTACAACCATATATTTGGTTTGTGATCATATAATACTTAAGTATTTGATTCCAATTGCTGAGGGTTATCTAAATAAAGCATAGGAACTTACAATAACTAAAAATGAATATATTCTGGAAACTTTCTACACGAGCCATGTGATACGGCAAGTTAAAGTTTGTTCTACGAAATAATCATGTATATATCTTGGTTCTAGCTAGTGCACTTGATTTTTAATTTGTTGTTAGGTACTTAGATTCAATTCCATAAAATTTTCTAGAGACTTATGGTGTTTTAGTATTTCGATCATGTACCTGTCGGGAAATCTTTGCATTCATATACTGAGGTACAAATCTATCTGCCATGGAGGCTCTAGAGACTTATGGTGTTTTAAGCTCACTTGCGGAACATATACCTAACCTGGCTAATTTTGCCTTCACATTTGACATTTTTTGGCTGACTGTGCAGATGAAGGTGACCTTTACATGGAGACCTTTGAAGATAGTGGCATTATTAACATAGATTCAAAACACAAGTATCCACAGATGTGTAGCCTGTATGCAGCTGATATATACACTATTTTTTTTGAAAGACAGGTTTGTTATTAACTAAATGCTAATAAGCATTAATTTCTTTCTGCTATGGTCTGAATATGTGGGTGACTCATCATGGCATTATCTGAAGCTTTGGGTTGGTAATACTGCTTCCCAAGTCTTATAGTCCATTAAATAGTTGCTTAGGATGCATTATGAGTTTGCTAGATCTCTTACGCCTGGTGTTGAAAATCTTATCTTGTATGTTAAGATTGATAAGCAACTTCCTTTTATCTATTATTGATACTCTTGTTCTTCTCAGCTTGACCAGAGGCCTTCAGCAGATTACATGGAAAGGTTGCAGGGAGATATCACCCAGCATATGCGGGGTATTTTGATTGATTGGCTTGTGGAGGTTAGCTTTTTTTAAGCTTATATGATCCAACACTTTTGGACATAGAGTTCCAGCACAACCAGGCACTTAGTTTATTATGCGTCATACCTAGGCTATAGTCTTAGGTGAGGGTAAGAAACCTTAAATCTTACTAGCAAGCAGTCTCACATTTGCAGATCACCTCCAGCTCCCCACTTCTGCGTGGCTGAACCACCATCCCCCAGCCTCAACCCGTTGTAGATCACCTTTAGCCACCGGACCCGCCGTGTCGCACCCCCAACCACCGGCAACCCCCCATCCCAAACGCCTGCTTCCAGCTACTGCCTCTACTCCACCTCGTGCTCTGCTTCCTGCTGTCGCCTCTACAATGCCCGCTTCCGCCCTCGCTCCGCCTGCCGCCTTCCCCCACCAGCACGCTTGATATAGAAGCCTCTGCTCCAGCCCAATTATCCAAACCAGTACTGAGTAAAATAGTTTTTTTTTTGTTTTTTTTTATTTTTTTTATTTTCCGGTACCAATCGGTTATTCCGAATCGATTCTCACTCTAAACATCGCAATACCCATTAACAATTAAATATAAAAACTATAACTAATACTAATAAACTATTAATCATAGCATTCCCGAACTCTTCAAACCACCTTGTACTCTCAAAGTGGAGCAATGAAAACTCGAGAAATTGATATGTGAAGTCCAATGGCATGTGTTAACTTATAAGCCAACTCCAAATTAGCAATATAAATAGTTGGGCCATAAAAGAGAATATGAGGGTCCAAAAAAAGAGCTAACTCCAGATCCATTGGAGCTAGGCCTAACTGCCATTCTCATACTTTGTTTTGGAAACTTTAGTGTGAAATGGAGAAGATATGATACCAGGGCAGAGGCACACCGGGGACGCTACCGGAGTTAGTTTCAGAGAAAGGGTCGTTGAAGAAGGTGAAGGAATCGAGGTTGCTGCAACAGTGGAGCACTGAGGCTTCCCTTTTCTTCGCATTTGATTTCGTCATTCTGGAGGTTTTCCATAGTTGACAGCTCGGAGAGGCCATTGGGGTTTGGGATTTTGTTATGCATTTGAGCTAATTAAGACTTGTAGGTATTGATAAATTCTTTCATAGTGGTTTAATTGGTTGCAAAGTGTTTATCTATACTAAATTTGAGTGATGAAATTGTATCAAGAATTTCACTGGATGGTAACAAGAAAACAAGAATGAGAAAGGTTTTCTTATTATTGTTTGTTATCATTATTTTCTTTTTCATTTTTTCATACGCTAGGAGGATGGTTCCATTCTTTTTATTTACTTTTTCCTTTTCTTTTTGCATGAGAATTCCTCTTTCTCAGGTTTCAGAAGAATATATGCTGGTTCCTGATACTCTCTACCTTACTGTAAGTCTAATTGATAGATTCCTATCTGGGAATAATATCGAGAGACAAAAGTTGCAACTTCTTGGTGTAACTTGCATGCTAATTTCATCGTAAGTTTACCAACCATATTACTCCCTCCACCCCGTTAGAAGCGGTCACAACGGATCCGGCACGGGGACTAGTAATTTTTTTCTTTTCAAATGCTACTATATTCATTATCCTTTCATGCCATCTCTAAGATAATGAAAATTGGTGGTGAATAGAGTTTGTTTAGTAATTTGTTAGCACCCCATGGGAGAAAGTGAAGAGGATTTGTATTCATGTTTTGGAAAACTTTGTATATCTTGGAAGTCCTTATTTTTCTTCTATTTATATACTGCTCATGCCCTGTAGGAAGTATGAAGAAATGTGTGCACTCCGTGTGGAAGAATCTTGCTCTGTCACTGATAATGCCTATAAAAGAGAAGAGGTTATATACTGCTATACCTCCTTGAAGTGACCATTTCTATGATGACACTCGTAAACTCCTCTAGTTTCTTTCTTTTAACTTACTACAGTACAAATGGCATGACAGGTGGTGCAAATGGAAAGTCGAGTTCTGAATCACTTGAAATTCCAATTGTCTGTCCCCACTGTTAAAACGTTCCTCAGGTATGGTACCTAAAGTATCTCAACTCTCGTATCATTGCTTTCATTTTCTCTAAACCTTACACTGTCCAGATCTAATCTGCTTCTTAACTGAAGGAGGTTCCTTCAAGCCGCACAAGCTTCTTATAAGGTATAGATGCAACATTCTTCTCAAGTTTGTCTAATTCTTTACAAAGAAAGTACTTAAGCTTTGCTAAAACTGCTCCTATCTCTAGGTTCCCTCTGCTGAGTTTGAATTCCTGGCAAATTATTTAGCCGAACTAACTCTAATTGAGTACAGTTTCCTCAAATATCTCCCATCCCTAATCGCCGCCTCTGCCATATTTCTAGCCAGATGGACACTTGATCAATCAGACCATCCATGGGTTCGTTTTCCAGTCCCCCTTCGCCGTATCTTTTCCCCCAGTTTGAATGCCAACTATCAAAAGCTATAACAAAATTACATTGACAGAACCTGACTCTAGAGCACTACACTAGGTTGAAGGCACCAGAGCTGAAAACGACAGTTTTAGAACTGCAAGAATTGCAGCGGAACACAAAAGCAAGCATGCTCAACGCCGTCCGTGAAAAGTACAAGCAACCTAAGGTAAGAACGAGAATAACCATTTTTCCATATTTCAGTTACACTGGCATTTGTTCTTAACATATCATGGGTGTGCTTGTGCCAGTTCAGGTGCGTTTCAACTCTGGAATCGCCAAAATTTCCCGAGTCACTATTCTGAGTACAACAGCTCATCTCTTACACCCTATCTGATGATAATTTTTATTAACAGTGGTAAATAACAGGAGATAAGTGTGGACAAGTAACCAAGGCGGGTCCTCATTCGTTACTCGTACATCTTGCAGCAGTCTCTCTTCTCCCCATCGACGAACGTTGTAGATAACCAATCAGCTCTGGTTCTTCAAGACTGACTGTGTCTGTGCTCTTGGCAAGAATGATACAACTTATCTATAAAGCACATAACATCAATGCGTCCTGCGGTTTTCATTCTGGTTTGGAGTTAGTTTATGAGTTTTGGGGTGTAAATTATTAAACTGCAGCTGTTAGTTCTTCAATTTTGTACCAACAAATTCTCATCTTCAATCATCCCATCTGTGGTGATATTTTATTCTTTATAAATTTGATTCACTTAATTTCTTTTTTCATTATCTTTTTTTTGCTCTATTTAGGTTTCATTATTTTGAAATTGTAATTAAATCGTGATTATAACAGTTTAAAATCGTAACCGTTTAAGGTGGTTTTGATTTCGTACTGCCGATTTTTTTTATAATCACCTTAAAAAATTGTGTGAATTTACAAGTTAAAAATAAAATTAAATTAGAAATTATAAAGTATATTATATAAATGTTGAGAAACTAAAAGTTCAAATTTCTAAACATTTGAAATTTTTACTTCCTACTATGTCACATTCGGTGCGTAAAGGGCATTCAATGCCATCGGCAGTAATAAAGTAGAATTGTTATTACTAGAATTGCCTCAGTTCATAAATCATATTAGTTGACTAAAGTTGAATTGTTCCCTTCACGGTTACAGTTGAGAACAAAACCGATTACGATTCGATTATGGTCAGTACTATTCTTTTGAACATCTCCACACCTACTGCATGATTATTTATTTATTTTTTCCCTACCAGTGCTTCAGTCATTATTATGAACAAAGCAGTACCATATTAATGATTGATCATTTCAAACCATGTTAGTCAAATTGGGATGCAACAACTCTCATAAAGTGGTGGATCCCCAATTTAATATTTTAGCCTTATCATTTAAAATCTCATTCTCTACTTAACTCATAAATCAGCAGTTATGCCTACCAAAAAAACAAAAATTGGACAAATTTTAAACTCCCAAACACACACACAGAGATGGAGAGAAAGAGCATGAATAGGTACAAGGTAATAATTATAATTAAGTTGGCCAAAAAAAGAAAGGAACAAGAGAAAAAAAAAGACTAACAAACAACAGTTAGTTTTGGCAAAATATGGAACTAAGCAGACCCCTTCCCACGCCCTTTTCTGGGTAAGAATCAAACAGCAAATCTAAACACATAAGCAGAATTAGAGTTTCTTTCTAACAACAAGCTACGCGTTCCTTACCTTCTCAAACATCGACGATTTTCGACGCAGCTCCCTTCTTCTTTCTGGTTCCCCCACCAAAAAAACCAAGGCAAACAGAATCCCACATGATAACTATCACTGGCTTACTAGAACAGCAGTTCGTCCCGTTACTGGCTGGAGGCTCGCTTCGTTTTCAAGTCGTTCCCACACTTCCTTCCTTTTCTCCCCCTCGGATTTCTTACGCGCTTGGTCCTCCTTGTAGTTCGCGATGCACGCCACTATCAACGCGTCGTCCATTTCCGCAAGCATTCTTTTCACGTTTAGAGTCAGATTTAGGACTGCCTGGTTCCAGTGGTTCTCTGCATTTCTTTCCAGCGCTGGGAACACTATCGGCACTATAACTTGCCGGTTGTGCGCGATTAGGTTCACTACTTGGTCGTTATTCCATAAGAAAAGGGCCCTTTCGGCTACCTGCATAGAGAAAAGGAGATCATCGTGTTATTTATTATAGTATCTTTCATGTATAAAGACTATTTTTTTACTCAAGCTCCAGAGAGAAAATAAAGGAAGTTTCAAGAACAAACGATGTCTGTGCAAACTACACGGGAAAGATTTCTTGAAAACCGATAAGCACACTTTCATAAGGGGATAAATTCAAGATAGGAAAACCGATAGGAATTATCCAAAACATCAAAGGGGATTCATTCAAAATGGGTGCTATTTCTCACAATTCGAAATCGAGTAATAAGGTATTTACACTTTGATCTATGAAAGAAGAGCAGCAGTTCAGATCTGCAGAGTGACTCTCAACTTTCTTGGCTCATGATTAAAAGTTAGCAACATGCATAAAATATACAAGTATGAGGATTTACAATAGAAATAAACGAGCGTGGGGACGCTAGGATTTTCAACATTTGAGCCCATCGATCAGGTAATCAGAATATACCAGCCAACTGGCTATGCCATAAATGGAATAAATATATTTAACTTCTATAGAAACTAAACCTTATTATCCTCTATTCATAAATGATGCCATGCAACACTATAAATGCAGTAACATCTACATTACTCCACAAAAGCAATTACTTTAACATGTTTGACAAATAAGGTAAGCGTATGCTACTAAATCCAATGTAACGATTACACGTATCATTATCCTAAAATAAGTTGTGCCAGACCCCAGATTACAATGGAAGAAACCGTTACCTGAAAATGGTAGCTAGTTATGCAGTGTCCAAGGCGCCAAAACAACGGAACCATGACCTTTTGAAACTCAGTCATGTTTATTACTTCCAGAATCTCCTCCAACTGACCCAAAAACATTACCTCCTTCTGGCTATTCGTAATGGGCCAATATTTCAAGAGCCCCTTAATCACACAACTAGCCAATTTCGGTTCCTTCTCAATAAACTGATTCACACAATACGACAGCTGCTGAAAGTAAACTCCGAGTGACTTTGGCTTATGCAGAGGAATCAGTGCCCTTGAAAGAAAGATCTTGTGCTCCTCTTTTAGAGGCAAAGCGAATCCTGTAATCACACTCCCAAAAATCTCCAACAACTCTGCGATTCCATTATGTTTTTCACTCTCAAATACGAATCTGTAGAACACGCTGCTCATACACTTCCTTATAAATGGCCGATGAACCATAAATTTCCCATATACTCTGTGGAGAATTGCCTTCAAACAGTCCCTTTCCCGAGGATCCTCTGAATCGAACAAGTCGATGATACTCAGAATAAAGGAGTGATTTATATACTTCTTGGCAACTTTAGTTTCTAAGGAAGACGAAGTCACAAACTTGAGCAGAAACTCATACACTAGCTGCAAGTGCGACCAGGCCGGATCAAATGTTGGCTCATCATCATTGTCATTCTCACCTGAACTAGAGCCATTAGACCGATTACTTGGTGGGAAAACACGGAACAAGTTAACTGAGCACATTTTGCAAGACGCTGAAATTGCGGGCTCCGAGAACTTGGGTGGATTCTGCGATACAAAATCAAGCAGCTCGAGCAACGTGGCTCGTTTAAGCTCTTTTTCTTGAACAGTCTTCATGGGATCAGTGAAATCAAATACCACACAGCAGAGGCTCAGCTTACTTATGAAAAGATTTATCTTTTCAGAACTCGGAACGTCCTTGAAGGCAAGCAACGGCTCGATCCCAGCAATCGCGCATGATGGAAAGACTGCAGCTGAAGCTTTTTTGGCAGCAGGGCCGCCAGCAGATGACGAATTTGGCCCAGGATTAGGGTTTCTCGGAGAATCAGTATCTGGTTTCGGGGGTTTCCGAGGCAATTTTCCAAGAATTTGTTTCCACATTTTGGGTTCTCGATGTTTTTTTACAAGAAAAATAGTTGAAAATGCAGCTCACAACGAAAAGACCCGAACTTCAGGGTTTCAAATTATAAGCATTGGAGTAAAGTATGGAGGGGAATGAAGGAAAAGCTAGCCCAGAAACACAACAACAACGCAAGTATGCTAGAAATTTGGGGATCTGAGAAAAACCTGCCCTAAATCGAGAATATTCTAATACAATCACATAAATTACACAAAATACGAGATCTCTACAAAATCCAATCCAAATAATCCCATATAGATTACAAAAACTAGAAATTCAGCAATGCGCCCCCAGAATCCCTTAGCTGCACAGAACAGAAATCCAATAAACAAAAGAGAGAGGATGATGGCTTACATTCATACATACATCTGCATGTAATGCCTACGCCCTGGGTTTAGAGAGAGAAGCCGAATCGTTCAAAAGGCTACGAAAAGTTCCAAGATATAAACCGGTATAACCTAGGATTCCCAAAATAAGGAAAGAAAAAAAGGCAAAAAGAAGAAAATAGCACAAACCACAAACACACATGCAGATTACAGGAGGGGGTGAAAAAGCTGGGATCTTCAGTTACACATACATTGCAAATATGTGCAATAAAGTTGTCTGTGTTCGTAGGTGCCAAAAACCTAGGAAATTTGCCATTGATGGGATGAAAACAGAGCGCGTCGTCAATGCAATAATTTCATCACAGTTTTGTTTGTTTGTTTCTTCCCTCATCAGGAATTCGAAATGGGAAGGCGAAAAATTGGAAATTTGAAACAGAGAAAGAATAGAAAATGGAAATGATGATGATTGCGCTATTTTTCACAGTGGTACATAGTACAGAGATCAACCATCATCCATGACATGGGATTTGGCCTTTTTTCTTACCTTCTTTCCCCTTCTTATGGTCCACTCTTTATTGAAAGTTTCTAATCATACTATATTAAATTTTAGGGATGAAATTATCAAGATTTGCTTTTTATTTGTACACAATATTTCTATTTTATTAGATAGGATAACACAAATTCTTGCAGCTAAATTACGGTAAAGCTATTGCCGAGTTAATCGAGATTTGATGTGAGACAAATTTCTTTAAAACTCAATTTTACATTAAATTCATATTCCAATTACTTTACTTACGACGAGCATATTATCCGAACATGTTCACCGACCTTCAATCAAATCACAACACGAACCTAAATGTAGACATGAGAAATTGGGATCAGAACTTGTGATTTTCACGGTCTTAACCCAAATCATGACGGGGACCGCAACTTGAATTATGAAAATTTTGGAAGTCAGAGAGTCCATAATTTCGATTGGGACTCCCCGATTTTTTAAAATTAATTATAATTATAATTCTAAAAAAATTTGATCTGTTAAAAACTATTTGCAATCTATTTTAGGATTAAAATTTTATAACTTTAGGAGCTTGAGAGTCTTGAAGTCCCAAACGGGACCAGAACCATAAAATGAATTATTTGGGATGAGGACGGGTACGTCTCATCCCGATTCTAGCCCCTGCTTAAATGCATACAATGATAAAAATAAATATACGAATATCAAATTAAGCAAGCTCTACAAGAATATTATCGAGTAATATACAACTGAACTCAAACTCGAAAATGAGAGACAAACTTAGCTCGATCTACAAGTCAAAAGTCCAAGTCATACTCAAGTCAAACATGGACACCCTGATATTTAAACAAGTCAAACTTGAGATAATAGGTGTTGAGTTCGAGTCATATGTGACGCGGCTATATAATTTAATGTTAATGTAAACTCTTTTTTTTTAATATAATTATAATCATATATATTAGTTGTCAAAAAAGTTAAAGAAAGACAATATACCAAAGAGGATTAGAAGTTGTATTTTGATTGTTTATTTACTTTTTCAATTTTTTGGGTCATGTTTCATGATTTAGTGGAGTAAGTGCATGATGCATTTTATCAATAAGCAGTTAGTAACCCAATCCATATTTAGGGATAACAATTTAATTCAACTTCTAATAACTCTCACTTTCATAATCAAATAAAATCAATCAATCTCTTTTTCTTTTCTTTTTCATGATAAAATTAATCAATATTGTTTCCCAAATCGAACGGCTGAGATAAAAACAGAAAGATAGTTTCAAGTTTCAATAAATAAACAACAATGACAGAAAATTATGATGTCATAAATAGATATAACATACGAACCATAAATAAGAAATGAAAAGAAAAGAAAACCCAACTGCGGAAGTAGCTTGAATGATTCCCTCACCACAACAAGCTCCTCTCTACCAGAAAAATTGCTTCTTGTTTTCAGCTTTCATCAAACCCTAATCTTAATTTCTGTATTCAGGTGAGTTGTTATTTCGTTATTTAATCTGTTTAATCAGCAGCTCTCAGTGTAATTTTTGCAGAAGGTTTAAAATTTGAATTATCGAGATGTGAAAGATTAGTGGGTTCGTTTTGCTTTTTCAATTTTACACGGTTTTTTGGGTTTTGGGTTTTGATTTTGAGTTTACTATGTGTTGGACCGTGGTTCTGAATATCTGAATTGCGGAACTGGTCAACGATCTAATAGTGTAAAGAATTGCATTTTGGTTGGCGGAGAATTAGCTGCGGTTGTGGAATATGTTAGCTATTCAGCTCATTCAATTTGGGATTTTGCGGCTTTTTTTCAGTTCGTTTAGTGGTTTGCTTGTTGGTTGCTTCTCAGGAATGGATTGAATTTAACTTTAATTAGTGGTTAGTGATTATAGTTGTATAGACTAATCCATTGAATATCACGAGCTTTTTTATTTAGCTTTTAGGAGATGTGAAAATTGTGAAAGGAAGAGTAAACTAACATGGAAGAAAGATTTTATGTACCGAGTGTCTTGTGCTTTAGATTTTATAGGCTTATCCATGCTACAGGGAATTGGTATCGTGTATGAGTGTATAAATGGAACGAATGAGCTTCTAATGTTTGTGCTTTGTTCCTTTATGTGCTGTGAATAGATAAGGTCAAGTGACACCGTTAAGCTCAGAGGGGATCTGAGGGTTTTTATCTCGCCTGTTGTCCCATGTGTTCAGAGTGTTGTTTAGGGTTGGCGTACTTGGATGGCTTTTCCCGTATTGGGACATCATCATAAAATTTTAAAGAATGAAGATGAGTTGTTGATGGAAGGAGCCGACAGTCATAGTGGTAATCAACATGTCATCGACATATCAGGCAGTGGTAATGCTTCTTCGTCTAATTCATCCCATGAGAGGCCATCCACTGGCACAGAGCAGCAAAGGAGTGACGAACAGCCATCTACTAGTTCAAGGGTTCCCCTTTATCAGCCTCAACCTTTTACTGCCGGTGCGTCAAACTCGAGGAGTTCATCACTAGCTCGTAGAGGGAATGCTCGCAGCCGACAAAGAAGTCCATTAAATTCTGCTTTGTGGATATCTATTGAGCTAGTATTAACAGTCAGCCAAATTGTAGCAGCTATTATTGTGCTGTCCTTGTCAAGAAGTGAAAAACCACATGCTCCTTTGAGAGCATGGGTCATTGGTTATGCATCTGGTTGTTTGGCAATACTTCCCCTTCTATATTGGCGTTTCAAACATCGTAATCAAAGTTCAGAGCAGGACTCTTCTCAGCATGGACAAGATTCCTCACTTACCAGTAACACTGCTGCTCCATTGACTAGGAGATCAATAAACAGAGAAGATAGCTGGACAACTGGTACATCAACTAGAAGCACTCAAAGTAATGGATTGCTAAATTCAAGGTACTGGTTGTTGTCTTTGTGCATTTAGGACTGCAATAAATACTAGTACTATACGACTTCTTGTGAATTATCATTTTCTTGAAACGGAAGTTTCTGATGCTGCAATGATATAAATTTGTTGGTTCATGCTTGAATTATGACTTCTCTGAGGAGTTTATTTGATCCTTATATATTGATGCCAGAATAAAGGGATACATTGGTAACTTGTACTTAGTACTCATTACAAATAGGGGCGCGTGGGGGGGTTGGGGGGTTTACCCTGTACTTGATCAAGCCGGTACACCTTTTATCCATGTAGAATATGATTTTGAAATAGTAGAAGTTTCTTTTTATAGCCTTTTTACTTTGGGAGACCTAACAGTTGGGCTTACTGTTTCAGGCTAAAGGTATTTGTCGAATATTTCAAGATGGCCTTGGACTGCTTCTTTGCTGTGTGGTTTGTCGTCGGAAATGTATGGATTTTTGGGGGGCACACTTCTTCCTCTGAGGCTCCCAATTTATACAGGTATAAGAATATATACTCGGCTACAGCTACTACATGAATAAAAAGTTTCATATTGAACGTGCTCGATTTATGTGCAAAATTTCCTCTTACAGGTTGTGCATAGTATTTCTCACCTTCAGCTGTATTGGATATGCTATGCCTTTTATTCTGTGTGCTACAATCTGCTGCTGCCTCCCTTGTATAATATCAGTCCTAGGCATCAGAGAAGATTTTTCTCAGAATCGAGGAGCTACTCAAGATTCAATCAACTCTCTACCTACATATAAATTCAAAGTAAAGAAAAATAAGAACAATAAGGAAAATAGCTCCGAGGCAGGCGAGGGTGGGATAGTGGCTGCTGGAACGGACAAAGAACGTGCAGTATCGGGAGAGGATGCTGTAAGCTTCATATATCTCTTATCTCAAACAATGAATTATAGTTTTCATTGTCTGTTATTACAGTATCAGTCTAATGTTACAAATGTATGTAACCTTTGAATTATGCTTCTGCGCAGGCTTGCTGTATTTGCTTAGCAAAATATGCCAACAATGACGAACTCAAGGAGCTGCCTTGCTCTCATTTCTTCCACAAGGACTGCGTTGATAAATGGCTGAAGATCAACGCCTCGTGTCCACTCTGCAAAGCCGAGGTTGGTGATACTGTTTTCAGCTCACTCACCGAAGCAACTGCCACCCTACGAAACAGCGCCATGCTGTATCGTTGAGATGAAACACACGAAAAAGGAACCTTCGTGTGGGCAAGGTTACAAATGGATCTTTCGCAGAGAGCATCTGTTGTGCATAGTCGGACCGTTGTGAGTCCTGATGGTTTTCGGGTTGAAACTGCAATGCTATTTCATGGTTTCAGGCCAAAGTTGCAACCCTATTTCATGGGCTTGAGTTGCTTAATTAGATTCTACTGTTGTAATTTGCTCTATACAAGTGTTCTTCTTCTTCTTCTTCTTCTTCTATAATGTGAATTTCAAGAAATATTGTTGTGTAACTGTGCTTGAGGATGAGGAGAAATGGAGTATGTACTTTAAAGTTGTCCAGTCCCAAATATTATTAAAATTCCTGATAACTAATTTTAAATTTGATCAAAATCAAAGTGTAATAATGACATATTTTCATATTTCTTTTAATCTTAAAACTTTAATAAATAAGTCAGATTTGAATATTAATAAAAAATAATCACAACCAATAAATGAAAGTAAATCTCAAATATTTTACTTAAATTAGGATGTCAAAGTACATGCGTTGTTTAAAATTATTTAACAGGAGGTAAAAAAATTCAACATCTGCAATCTGCATAACTAATACCAACACAATGCTATAATTTTACTAAAATTTAATTTTATAGAAAATTCAAAAGGAAATGTAAAAGTTGATGTATTTATAATAAATTAACCATAAAAACGGCAAAAGATTTAAATCATTTAAGTAAGAAATTAGTATATTAATATCGTTTACTTCATAAGTTAATGGCTTCCATGTCACGGCTGACTAGTTTTAGAATTTAATCATTTTAAACACAAGATAATTTCTTTACTTAAAATAAGGTTTCAACTTTCACCCACCAATTACTCTTCCTAATTACACAAGTCAATGCATGTGTTTTAACGTAATTAATTGATTAATAATGTATTTGCACTTCTAACATAGATAATAAACACCAAAAAAATAAATCTTATATAGAGCCCCCAAATTTGAAACCAGCATTTGTAGTGAAAGATGTTCATACATTTGCAAATAAATATGGACTTGAACTTCCCTTCTTCTTGAGTAGAAGTTAACTGCATTTTTTGATAGTGCAAACATACCAAACTTCTATTTATGTCTATTTTCATTGCACATCAACCTCTCAACCTTTTCTAATTGGGAGATATTTGGTTACTTTCCACAAAAGATTCAAGAAAATACATTTTGACTAGGGGTATCGAATCAGGTCGGGTCGAGTACCTAGATCTAAAAATCACATGATCTTGATACTTGTATTGTGTATTTTGGGTCGGATTCTTGGTTTACTGGAATTGACCGATCAATTTCATGTTTTTTTCAATTTTAGAGTATTGCTAGTTACTTTGGATAGTTAGGATACCGGAAACTGAAAATTTGAACTTGAAGTAAAAAGATAAAAGTGGAAAATAATTTTTTATTTTGTTGTTATAAGTTGTAACAAATAATAAAAAAATATTAAAATGTAATTGATTATTCACATAAATCTAATTAAACGGGTTTTAGGTATTACCCGAACTCAAAATACCCTAAAAATTGCTACCGGATCTATTCTAAAAATCCAAACTTTGGATATTTAGTACTCAACCCGGTATCAATTATTTCAAGGTAATAGTGGAAATACGGTACCCGTTTAGACACCCCTAATCTTGACGTATGTAACTAGTAATGATTGCACCAAGAATTCTTGCAACTTCCTACGTTCAAACGTTTGGAAAAAATTGCCATAGCAATTACACTATCTACAAAGTCAGAAATTTCGCATTCCATGAAAAGGAACTCAACTTTTTTGCAAGGGATTGGTAGTAATCTCACCACTTGCAGAAGAAAAGTGCAGTAGGAATGTAGGATTCTTACTATAAATACTAGAGTTTGAAGAGCCATTCATGCATTCGAACTTGACTTCTTCCTTCCCTTTTCTTGAGCTACGCAGTTATCTGCTTCGCAACAATGGCACGCCTTCAGCTTGCTTTCAGCCTTCTTACAGCAACTGTTCTTGTCTTGAAATCTGCCGAGTGTTTTACTCAGTCGAGGGCAGCCTATTACCCCAACTCAGATGTCAAAGGAACAGAAAGTGAGGAACATGCATGAAAAATGATCATGTGCATGCTAATATGATGCATGCATGCAAAATGATATATAGTTGATAAAACTCTATTAGCTAGACATTAATGTTGATGGGATATTAATGCAGGTGGACGATGTGGCTTTGGTACATTTGGGGCGACGATTAACGATGGAGATGTCACTGCAGCATCAGATCTATATAGAGATGGATTAGGCTGTGGTGCTTGCTACCAGGTAATTAAACCATCATCATCAAATAAGCACCAATTTTCTTGACAGAAGTAGTGTTCAATCTTGAAATGTTCTGTATTCCCCCTAGGTGAGGTGTACTAACAGCAAGTACTGCTCCAACGAGGGAGTGACCGTGGTCATAACAGACCATGGCTCAGGCCACAACACAGATTTCATCATGAGCAGTCGTGCTTTCGCCCGAATGGCTCAGACTGCAGATGCAGGTGCCTCTCTTCTTGCCTTTGGCGTAGCCGATGTTGAGTATAGGCGGTAAGTACTTTACAAAGCTTCAAATTCAATCAAGATTCAAGTACAAGTACTGCATAGATCAGAAAGCTTATGACATGATCTCGTTTCGTGCTGTTCGTGCAGGGTTTCGTGCAGCTATTCGAGCAAAAACATAACGATCAAGATCGATGAGAGCAGCAACAACCCTCACTATCTGGCCTTTGTGATATGGTACCAACAAGGCATGAAGGACATAACTGCAGTGCAGCTTTGTGAGGTACTTTTTCAAAGATTTTTTAACATTGCACTATTAATATAGGACTCCTTCCGTCTCATTAAAGTAGACTCGTGTATTTTTCCAATGAGTCCAGTTCATAGGAAAACGAGTCTATTTTAGTGGGACAGATGGCGTACTTATTCAGAACTTGACTTGGTGTTTTGATGCAGACGGAGAACTACGTGTGCAAGCTGTTGGATCGGAGCTATGGAGCCGTGTGGACGACGTCCTCACCGCCCAACGGGCCGCTTTCGTTGAGGATGCTCTTGAGTGATGAAAACGGAGACGAGAAATGGATCGTTCCGGTGGTCGACATACCTAATAACTGGAAGCCTGGGGACTTGTATGACTCTGGAGTGCAAGTTCTTGAATGATCAAAGACTAATCATATACCTTATACCTTGTTTGAATAGATTTGATTTGTTCTGTTTCTGAGGAGTTCAATAATAAGTTGTTCAATTCATCTGTTTAGTTTAGTTTAGTTTGTTTATTTGATATATGTAATAAGTGGATGGTAGAATTAGTAGGAGATGTCTTGTAAGGAAATTATGTGTTAGTGCTATTGGAAGTCTTAAACTACTTACAAACACACACCGTGTCTTTTACTCCTTTTGGATAAAGTCATGCTTAATATAATTCTGGATTAAATTATATGTATATAGGGGCGAGAATCGGGTCCCGATCCTGAAAAATATTAAAATTTTGGTTTCGGTACCGGTCCTGATCGGCACTTCAGGATATACGAGTCCCGAAATTAGAATTTTTTAGATCTCGAAAAAATATGTTCCGAATGGTTCTGAAGTCCCGAACGAGACCAAATTTCTTGATTTTTAAAATTAATTTTCAAAAATCGGGAATTTCGATTGGGATTCGGGACTCTCGAATCCTGAAAATTTTCAATTTCTCAATTCCGGCCTAGTCCCGAAAAATTCAAGACTCGAAATTCAGGCCGAGAAAATTTGAAGTTCCGATTCCGAATTCACATCCATTATAAATAATAATGAAATTGTAGAACGCAGCTGTATTGATTTCTTGCGTAATGATGCAACACCCAAATATAAATTATACTAGGAGTATATTATTCACAAGATATACATTACTTAATATATTCTCATTATACACTCAATTTAAGAATAATAATGTAATATTATATAAAAATCGATATAATAAATGAATTATTATGGATATTCAGAAAATATCAATTATACCCCAAATAAATGCAGTATTTCCACACAAACCCCTCATAAAACCAGCTATTTTCAATGAAACCCATAATTTATTACAAAATTCATAAAGAAGCAGTTTTTCAGTTATCTTTAACAAACCGCAGTGGATGAGAGAGGAGAAGAATGGCAGCAGCAACTCTTTCCACAGTTAAATCCCATCATTTTCTCTCACCAAAGTTTGCTATTTTTGGGTACTCTTTTCCCTTCTCTCGCTTAGCTACAAGCTGCAGTATTCTCTAGCTTTTGCAGTTTCATGTGTTATAGCTTTGTTGTTTCGCAGGAACAATGCTCAAACTCAAAGCATGCCCATCTCAAGCAGGAGGAAACCCGAAATACGTGTGCAATCGCAGAAAACACCCTTTTCGCAAAATGGGATTTTGAGGAGAGATTTGATGTTCTTGGGACTGTCCTCCTCACTCTCTCTTGCTTTCCCAGCTTTAGGTAAATGCTAAGAGTTCTTCTTGTTTTCCCTCTTACTTGATTTGGGGGATTGTGTTCCTTTTGAGAGAGATATTGTTGATTTCTGCATGTTCAGTGCTGGGTTTGATGAATTGTGTTTTCGAGGTAAAAATGATGTTGAGTTGGTGACCCTGCAGGCTTTGGTGCTGAAGAAGAACTTAAAACGGGTCTTCTTGTTGATGAGATAAATGCTTATTCATATTTGTATCCAACAGCATTGCCTTCGGATAAGTTTGTCTTCAAATGGTAAACATTTGTTTCTATCACTCATGATTTCTATTTTTCTTACTGAATTATAACTTAGGCATTTACTCCAGTCTTGTTAAGGCCATTTTTGTTTTCTTGTTTGAGTAATCTTATTGGAAACATATATCAAAAGATACATTATCAACCGGGTTTAGTTCTGTTCCTCAACTCAATTGCTAGTTCTTCATGTTGTAAGAATTGTTGATCTAGTGAACACAAATTGCAGTGTCGCTGTGTGTGTGTGTCTTTATTCATGTCGTGCTGAAGTGGACTGCTAATGACTTCTGTGTATTAGGCAAAGACTAGTTCGTTGTTCCTTCGATTTTCTAGGTTTCATGTATGATGTTCTCTACTTTTCATTGTTCGTTCATCTCTAGATTGTAGGAACCTCACTCTTTTAATCTATTTGAAGGGTGGAGTCAAGAAAGTCGGAGCGTTATTCATCAGCTGCGCCATTGTCCCGTAAGTCACAATATATTTATATCTGTAACGATCGAGTCAGAAAGGTCTTGTTGTGTCCTTAAGCTCTAGCACTCAAGATGAAATGCCGATGCATCGACTGCATTCTCACCCTCACATTTCTTGACTACTGAACAGCTGATGCACGTCTTCGAATTGTATCTGAGAGGGTTGATTTCATCGATAACCTCATTATCTCAGTTTCGGTAATATGATCCTACACTGTTTCTCCATAGTGGAAGACAATATATGAATTTCCTTTCCTTCCTAACTTTTACTCTCAAATTCAGATAGGCCCTCCCAATCCATTGTTCTTGAAAACCAAAGACAAAAGTACATGGAGCGCAAAAAACGTCGCTGATTCTGTTTTAGCCGACAAGTCAGCACTGGTATTCTCCCCCTCTACGGCATCTGTACCTTCTTCTTCTTGCAATTTCCATGAAAATCTATGTATGCATTCTCATGCAGCACATACGAAGTATGCTTAGAATAAAGGAATAAAGGAATCATTTATGGTTGTAGAAACTTGTAACTGCTGCTAAGTTCTTAGTTCGTGATGCTCTCTTGATACAATCACAATGAAACACGTTGCGTTTTAGAATGATGTTCTACCTGTTATATCATAGCGAGTAACCACTACTCAACGGCTGGATGAGAGTTCAATCCTTGATACACATTCTTCCATAGTAAGTCTGTTGCTGCCATGTTTTCCTATTGCAACTACTAGTGCAGTGGAGTAATCATCTTTTCTCACATAACTCATGGTATTTTTCATCAAGGTTGACGACGAGCCGTATTGGTATTATGAGTACTTGACTCGGAAATCACCAACCAAATCCGTAAGCCTCCTTGTTTATCATAACATAACTGCACATGAACAACTGAGATACTTATCCATATTTTCTATATTTCATTTTCAATTTCCTGGACGATACAGGCCCCAGCATCCAACCTTTACCGACACTTTGTTGCTGCAACAGCTGAACGCGATGGTAGGATATAATACTAGTGTCATTACAATTGCTTGATATCTCTGCCTAAAAGAATGACAACAAAAGGAAAAGAGAAGCATTTTCATTGATGAACTTGTTTGGTTGCCATGATTTCATGCTGAATGGATTTTCCTCTTCTGTATATGAACTTCATGACAGGTTACTTGTACTCTCTCAATGCCTCAACTCTAAGCATGCAATGGGACAAGGTGAGCATTACACATTTTGCTCAACTCTTAGATCTATTTGCATAGCTTAGGCCTAATGATGCAAAGGAAACATCAATCGTTTTCAAGACTGTTTGTCGTTGTTGAACAGATGGGACCGATCTTGGAGAAAACTGCGGCTTCTTTTCGCCTTCTTCCTCCTACAGAAAGCTATGTCCCTCCATACAAGGACCCTTGGAGGTTTTGGTGACAGGCTCCTTGTAATATTGGTAGTATAATGCAATCAAAAATGTTCTCTTTGTTGAGAAGAAGAGTGAAACTTATTCATTGAAGGCAAGAGTGAAACTTCTGTAATCCCATGTTTTGATCATAGATGCTCATAATGTGCACTTATAAACAAATTCATTTAATTAAAGCAAAGACCTAATATTTACAAGAAATGAATATACTGTCAAAAACGCGGTTGATAACCGTGAAGGAAAAGAATCAACGACTAGAACACTAAAAGTATACAATTTCTTCAACTTTGGAGCTGAAGGCCTACTTCCCTTCCCTTCCCTACCACAAAATCTACTAAATTTGCAAGTGTCCTGTCCCAGCAAGCTAGTCCTGCGAAGTTGTAGAGTATTCGAACAGAAGACGTTTGGACGGAGCCGATTGTAGGAGTACCCGTAGACGGCTTGTCAGCTGGTAGATCAACGTCCACTGCATCGCCATCTCTGAGTCCTTCATCTGCCTAACTACAGAGGCCTGCATATTGAAAAATATTAGTTTCTGATAGAAAAAAACAATTATAATTGTTAGCTACAGTCATGTCAAGTATAAAGTTGTTATGGGAGTGTGAAAGCTACCTGGAGACGCTTTCCCAACTGAATTTCGACTTCAGTCCCGAAAGAGATATTGCTAGCCAGGGACCTGAGAGGATCGACTGTGGGGTCAACGGAGAGCAAGGTGGGGATCTGAGGAGAATAAACCAGTCTCCATCGAGCATGACCAAATTCTCCCTTGCCTTCTATTCTTGGCATTAAGGTCTCAAGTGTTGCAGTTGCGAGCTTCTTGAATGCAAGCTGGCCGTCGCCTTCCAGTATTGATTCGGCTAACTGACTCTCAAAGACTCTAGCAGCCTGCTCAATCAGACATAACGGTTGAGGTATTTCAGACACTGACAAATATGTACCTGAGCCTTACTCAAATGCATTATTCGGTAACAAAATCGACATAGAAAAACTTGCTGATGATCAGAGCGCGCCAGGTATAAAAGTGTACTTTGAACCAACAGTATATACCATATTAATCATCCAATCGCATGTGCATGCACGTGTTAATAGAACATCATGTAACCACGTAAAAGCATATCAGAAATCTTTACGAGGAGTTTAGATATTAGCAGCAATTTACCTCAGTTGTTGAAAGGAGATCTTGCTCCACCGAACGTGTTGAGGTCACTACAAGTTTTTCCTGCCACTTGCTAGCTCGACTTTGAATTCTAAATTGCCACTCTGACCCTACCAGGGCTAGATCCAGCGTAGGATCGAGTCCGTTGTCAGGCTCAAACTTTGCTATATTAAGATGCTCTCGCTTTAGCCTCACCTAAAATTAGGACACCGAATTTTTTTACATGAATAACATTTAAATAAAGATCATTCATGGAGCAAAAAAGGCCATAGAATAGTATGTAAAGATTACCTGTGTTGCGACAAGATTCACGTCACCATTCTCAAATGTTAAAACCCCTTTTGGTTTTATCCATTTGGGATGAGCTGGGCCATTTAATTCAAGCTCTCCACTGATAGCAAAATTAAGTATCAAGGGATAGACTATCCTCAGTTCAGGCCCAAGAGCAATCCTCAAGTCCGAAAGGCGAATATCTAGCTTTGGCTTACCATTTACCTGCACCATCTCCTTTTCAGCTTCATCATGTTCGGCTGCGAAAGTTCATAGTTTTTCAAAGCATTAGGCCTAATAGCAGCACATATTGATACTTAACATGAGACCGCTGAGTACATTGTTAGGTTCCTCTATCACTCTATCTGCTATGCATGACAAAATGTATCCACTTCCTCACAATTATTAGTCAACAGCAACTCTCTATAAGAATAAGCTATTGGGACTCTTGTGGGCCTCTGCCATAGTAAAAGCATACGAGACAAATTCTTATTACTCAAAATTACCAGGTGAATGCCGGAAAGGGCTGTTTGTTGATGCCGGTATTAGGTTGAGAAAACGTGAAACATATTTTGTAGCAACCATGCGGCCATAAGCACCTGCTGGGGGCCTTGGTTCATTTGCCGTATCATTAATGAAGGGTGCCGTTCCACTTCCCTTGTCATGTGGCAGATAAACTTCTCCTTGGCTTATCTTTATCTTTCCAGATATGTTTGGTTGCATAATGGACCCAGTTACTTGCAACTGAGAGTCGACCTGACCACTTTGATATACAACATTTTTTCGACGTCAGACAAAGGGGAAAAATAAAGGAGAAAGACACAACGCAGAAGTGCACGCACCCAAATTTCCTGCTGAAAACCAAGAGTAAGTAGAGATTCCTCTCTTTATGAACGAAAAATACCTCAAGATATTCCTAGCACGCACTTCCAGAACCTCACATTTTAGGTCAAGTTTGTCACCGAGAGATGCTTCGCTTGTACGCAAGGGAAGATTCCCTTTAAGCGACAATTTTCCCTTTCTGCTAACTTTACCCTCCAATGATCCAATTCGCAGTCTATTTGAATTTACAAGAACTGTTCCTCCAAAATTGGTTACGGGTTTTCGGAGAACAGGTGAAGACACAGTTGCCCTGTGAAAATAGGCAGAGCCATCCAGTAGAGGTTGTTCCACAGTGCCTCTTACCTAAATAAGGTGAAAAGTCAATCAATATTAATATGTCGGGATACTGCTTAGATGCTGTTAAATAAACTGAAAGATATGAGCAATTGTATCAACCTGAAGCATAACTTCAGCATTGCCGTGGAGCCAATTAGCATAAGGAGATAATGCTGTCAGCAACATCATGCCACCATCTTTGATGTCAGCGTCGATCCTAACTTCTCCTGCATCCAGCAAGTTCCAATTTAAGCCTCTGAGGCTCTCTGCCAATTGTGTGTCCCAAACATCTTGACTTTTATCCCTGGATCCCTTTCGATCATTCAGCTCATCACCAGATGTTTTACTTCTATCCTTGTCCCAATCTCGCACCCATGAGGCTTCATTTCTATCCCTTTCTGCACTTTCTTCCTCCAGCATATTGCTTTGTACAAGAGTTAGAGGAATGCTTCCCTGAATATGTACATGGCCATTTTGAACAATGGGTTCAAATTTTGCATTAAATAGGAAACGGGTGGTTGGGGTTAGAGATGCAACGACTTCAGCCCTCCCAAGTTCGATTCCACCAACTGCTCCATCCAGGAGCCTTACTTGAACGTCACATTCTGGTCTTGCAAGATTGCCTTTAAGATCACCTTCCATATGAAGGATGCCTCTGATCGGCGTTAATAACTGCCTGAGAGAATGAACAGCTTCGGTGGCTGAATTCTCGATAACCTGAAGGAAAGTAGGAACCAAGCTCACAGGAAAATTTAGAACAGCAAAATGCAAATTTGTCTTTGGACCCAATATCGTCCCATCTGCATGAACCGTGGCATTGTCCCTCTGTATGAAGATTTTCTCAAGGCGCAAACCGTCAGTGTTGCTGTACATACCAGCTGCTAGAATGCGCTGGGTTTCATATGTTCCCCACTCCCATTCCTCTCCATGAAAATCAAATTCTGCCTGAAGTGGCCAGGTAGAAGAAATCAATCAAGAGGTTAATGGCTCTAATTGAGAGAAATCTTATTGCAGTTATGTTCCTTTGAACTTCCTTCAATTATATGCTTGATAGACACTGTGATTCATTACGAACCTAGAAAGATTCATGACTGATACGAAAGCACAGAAACGTAATTTCAAGATTTCAAGGATATTACCATCGTATCCCCATTGCCTCCACCGCTTGCATCTAAACTACCTCGCCAACGACCTTTAAGTTCAGCTAAACCAGGAAGGTCGAAATCATCCAGTACAACTTCACATGATGTGGCACAATGACCATGAAACTCCTATGAAGTTTCACAAGATTAGAGAAATTAAAAGAAAGTAGAAATGTCATTTCAGTAAATTCCAAATTCAGGCCCCTAGGATTCCAGTTAGTAGAAACTTAAAATCTTTACAAGTTAAACATACCTCGAGCAGTTTTTTCAGATTCTCGGCACATATTCCAACTCTCTGCAAACTTTGTATGAAGAGATCCTACATAATAAAAGGAAAAAGAAAAACACACATATATCAAAATGATTGGACATAAATTCGGAGTACAAGCAATCACATAACACAACACTTTGCAGTAGGACAGTTTAGCACAAATTAATCTTTCAATATATAACAATACTTGACAACAACCTTCGATCTAGATTGAACAGCAGGATCGGAACTTCGAGAAAGAAGCCTAGCAAGCGGAAGCATCTCAGCAATCTCAGCATTAGGAACCTCTAATCTCATTCTCCATCTACCCATAGAAGAGATCATACTCCCGAGATGGCCAGTCATTACTTTCTGAAACAGACTGCCTTTTTCCTTTCCAGCCGGGCTTCGGTCTCGAGAACCAGGCAATACATACTCCCCTTGTAGTTCATATTTGCTACTGCTTTGCTCCAAGATTGCTCGTTCCACTGTAATCTATCTCGAACAAGAATAGACCAGCAACAAACATGATCAACCATATTATTCCAATTATGTAAACAAACGATAAGGGGAAAATAGCATAATGATTCCTTCAGTTATGTAAAATGAGATATGACAATCAAGCAACCAATAATACTGAATGCCAGTATGAAGTGTAGCACAAAGACAAACAACTCAACTATACCAATTATCTCTGTGAAGCATACCCTATGACTTATATACAGCAACAGCATGCTCCCATAAATGTGAAATTTGTGAGTAGAAATGTTCCTGTTATTGAGAAACCATTTTTGCCTCAAGGAAAAGAATTGATGCAACTTGTTGCCACGCAGCCTTAACCTTGTAACATCAATGAGGTCTGCATTACTCTTGGTTTCTCAAAGAGAGAAACTTATACCCCTTAAGTCGAAATAAGAAGAGAATATACATGACCGCTCACAAAAGTCTAACCGTATCTAATCATGGGGGTAATTATGTTCTCCATTGAGATAACAACCAACTCTTAAAAGCACCTGCTCTTTTAACATGGATTTTTGATATCTCAAACTGAACATATAATAATATTACTGCAACCCAGTCACCTCAGTCAAGTTATTGCAACTAGTAATATCATAAGTATATAACAGGATTGTTGCTATTCCTAACCAAGGTAAACATCTCAAACAAAAACCAGATAATCTGGAAATATATATGAGAAAGGTACTAACCACATCTCCGCTCCATCTGGCAGCCACATCTAGAGCTTCACCCAACACACCACTGAATTTAGGATGAAGAACAGATAATACACCATGGCCCCTTCGTTTTTGAAAGTTCAACTGCAGTTCTGCCTAAAATGGAAAAAAGAGCATAAAATTAAAAAATAAGTTCTGCTCAACAATATACAAGAGATACTTCATAAATTACATCAAACTTATTTCTACGTTCATTGGGTTTTCCATAGACAGTATCTACAACCATCTAATGTAAATTAATAGGAACATGTAAAGTATTTTCATGTTATTCGAGCATAAAGAGGTGTGACTATGACTTGGTGCTTTGAGAGAACTATTATCTAACCAGATCTAAAAACTTCTATCAGTAACATAAGCAAGTAAATAGAAGAGAATAAAAACAGCAATAATAATAAATTGTAAGGATTCTATAACCAGGGGACCAAAAATAATATTTAGTACTCCAACAAGAAGTTACCCTTGAAATTGCTCCACGGAGTGAGGCTAGCTCCAGCTCATCCAGTGGCAAATGGCGAACCTGATTGCGTAAGGAAAAGACATGATTTTAGAGGTATAAAAAAAAGCAGTATAGTAAAAATGGCATGAAGAAATAGGGACAAAGTTAAAAGCAAAGAAATTTAATTGGAAAGCATGGAATGAACCTCTAAGGTAGTCGAGTGTAGTGGTCGATAACATGCATTAGCTTTTAGGTGTCCTTTCTGCAGAGAAAAAGATAGCAACTTTCCAGCAAGATTATCTTCAGAAGTAGATTGCAAAGGTCCTACAAATTCAACTGCAAGACTTTCATCTGGCCGACCAGTAGCATCCAACTGCCTCACCAAAAAAAGACAAATGGGAAGATGTAAGATGTATATATATAGGCGTTTTCTGCTACATATTAAACAGAAGAAAAATACATCTATAGGTGCACGGAATAAGGAATATAGGTCCAAAAATTGTTGCTCCATCCCAAGAAAATAATATCGCTTTCTAAATTGAGTCCTCTTTCCTGAAATATGTCCCACCGTACATGGTAAATACCCGATACAAATTACCACATCTGTCATTGGACCCACCATTTTTATTTCTTTACATCCTAATAAAGGTATTGTCTCTTTTCAATATATTATAAACAACTCAATTCTTAATATCCATGTCAAAAGAAACAAAACCATTTAGTTGCGATGGAGGGAGTATAAGCTTCTGTAGGGGCCTGATCATAATGAACTAAAGGGAACACATAAAGATTATAAGACAAGTTAGTTGACATTTTTAATTTAGGAGCATGCTAGCATTTTTTATCTCTATTATATGACATTTGTATTACAAGAAAAAATAAAGAAAGTTAGCATCTTTTAGCTTCCTAAGGAAACTTGAATTCTGATAAATAAAAATATCAATTCTAATAGAGGACATCATATTCACGATTCAGGCTTTCACATCTAAACCCATCTACAAGCCACTTGAGCTAGAGGTATGTCAAAGCTAAACCCCCTTTTAAGCATAAGTAACTAGGGCAAAAGTATTGTGAATTTAAGGATGACTAATAAGAATTAACTAGACCAGGCAAATGGCTGTGAGACAAACCTTCATACCCTTAGATGTTATGTTGAGCACTCCAGATAATTGAGGAGCCAACATCAGTTGATTGAGTTTTAGACCTGATATTGAAATATCACCAGAAATACTTTTTTCATTGTCATCACCTTCCTCTGGGGTCATTTCTAAGTTCTTATCAGATTGGGAAATTTGGTTGTGGGAGTTCTTGTTGACCTTTCCTTGAAATTTAATTTTTCCTGTTGCTTTCAAATGGATGGGCCTCAGAGAATCAAAGGTATAGGAAGAAACCAAGTTGAAAAATTCAAAGTTGCGCATTCGTAAATCCAATTCAACTCCTTCGACAGAGAAAGGCATGCCAACTACTTTCTCTCCCCAGTGTAACCTCTTTTCATCAGGATATGATGTTAAGACTTTAGTGTATAATTCAAAAGCAGCAGATGAAGAATTAACACAAATGTGATCGTGTGAGATAATCACATCTCCACGAGCATCAGAAAGTGACCCTTCAGCTTTTGGTGCAGTCCATTTGATATCAAATCTCCTACATCAATAAGACATTTCCCATAAACAGAATATGTGAGAATTCCTCCAGGAAATCTCAATCCATCAAGACAACTGACTACATCAACTTGTAGAAAGAAAAGCAAGGAATCTTACGGTCTTAACAATGAGCCAGAGAGTTTTGTTTCTCCATTCAGATCCCCTAACTTAAATGGCATAGTTTGAAGGTAACCAGGTACATATCGATGCATAATTTTGTCAAAACAGAAGTTGCCTGAAAAGTTAACATCCATTGCTGTGTCATCGACTTCACCCTACAATAATAGGCCGATTCACATCAGATCAAACCAAAAAAAACTAAATGTAATTCAAGGAATACATTGGCTTTAAAGAAACTTAGACGTGGTAGAAGCTGTTTCTCTTAAGTTAATACCATATTTCAGAGAATTCATAAGATCCTGGAATATAAATTAATATGAGTACAGATTCATTTTTCCATATAAACTGCAAGCCAGTTCAAGCATTAACACACTCCTTAATGAATGGGAATATTATATTAACATAAAATAAAGTGTGTACTCAAGATCAAAGAGCTGTAGTGTAGCATGATTAACATATGGGGCTTATTCACCAACTATAACCATAAATACTTCAGATGCTAGAGTATTGACACTGGGGCAGAACCAAACCAAGGTAGAGATCTTCTCTTTCTCCAAACATAATTATATGGCGCTAGAATAAGAACTTCATGAACCAAAGTTTTCGAATTTACTAATAGAGCTTAGTTATAAATATGTGGTCAACTATATTGTCTTCTATGTAAATACACACCTCAGGACAAATCCATGCATTTCCGGCTCCACGAATCTCACCACCATCAACAAGTGTAGCTCTGATCCCATACAGATCAGCGACCTGCCATGTGCAAGCGAGAAAATAAGCATGCGTGTTAGAATATTGACAGAAAACTTAGTCGTGTGATGAACCATGAGTTATTATTAAATAATTACTCACACAATTGTCAGTGTTAAAAGTGAAATTGGCAGAAACGTAGGAAAGCGGAACATGGTCGATGGCTGCCACTGCACCAGCCTCTTTATTATTCATCATTGCCTCATATGCAGCTGATTGGGGTCTATCAGCAGATAAATGGATAATTTTCCTCGAAACCAGTGCACTCCCAACAAAAACAGGAGCATCCAATGGACCTTGACAGTTGAATACAGATGTTACAGATCCTGCCAGCTGACGCGAATCAATGAATGGAGGTAACTCATTAGGTTGGTGTTAAAAACTTGAAATGTGATTATTCCAAATTAATCCACTAGTAAAACAATAATCTAAAATGCGATTTTGCAAGTATGTGATAATTCCAAATTAATCCACTAGTAAAACAATAATCTAATATATAGGCAAAAGATAGTCAAGATGCATGAAAAGAAACAGAAGAAAGTATGTATATCCAATTTTTGTCAAGATAAACAGAAAGACATTAAAACGCTAATTAAACTTAATCATCTGAGGGGAAAATGAGACACATACCGGAAACAACAAAGGCTTCATCTTGAATGTTTTCATCAAGGCGTTAACTTCTACAGATGGAACCTGAGATATAAGCATCAGAACATCAAGAATGCTTTCTAGAGGGAAGTACATAAAAACCAGTCTAGAATGCAAATCCTAACATTTGGTTTCAAAGAGAATCAATCAGATTAGCAACACTAAAAAACATTGATATACCTGACACATGAGGTGATATTCTCCTTGCTCTGGATCAATGCCGAAATCCCCAGATGCTTCTAAAGGGATATCACCGAACCATCCCCTGGCATTATGCAAAAATATTCTCTGGGCTCGAAAAAATAAGCTGGCATAAACATCCTGTACACAGAGATGGCCTATAGCCTTTAGAAAATACACAGTGCAAGAAGAAAAAATAGACTTGAACCTAACAGAATAAGAATAATTGAAACTTAAGCAATGATAATTTTGTCTTCTAGTTCCTCTATATCGTGGAATAGGCAGCCATGAGGGACTACTCATTATTTGAACTCAATGCAGCGACGGTTTTTCTGATGCATATGACCTTTCGTGTAAGATAACCGAGAGTAAGTAATATTTTAAAGCAACATCCTGAGATGTAATATGAGAACTGGGAGTATGAGCAATATTTGTGAAGTGTGAGTCGTATCACATTCATCTTGTGGTGCTTCATTTTAACTTCAGTATTAGAATACTGCAGGATTCTACAACCCCAATTCATAACTCTCCCTTTTGTATTTGTAAAACACTTCCTTGTGGTGCTATTTTTCATTTTAACTTCAGTATTAGAATACTGCAGGATTCTACAACCCCAATTCATAACTCTCCCTTTTGTATTTGTAAAACACTTCCGTAGGTGGTTGATTATATTGTTCAGGAATATGGGTGAATGATAGATAATCTCTATCCTAACAGAATTTAACAAGGATCAATAGGAGGCCATTTATAAGAATCCTCTTGGAACACATGAAGCAATTGATTTCATAGTAACTACTCATCAGTTATCCAGGTACAATCATAAGATTGAGAACAAAGAAGGCCTGGTAATGCAATGACTGCAAATGAAACATTTTTCACAAGTCCTTGCCAGTAGCCACCTCCCAGCAACACAGCTTTAATATTTCTACTAATCTGATTAATGAAGACAAAATCCAAAAACAGTCCATGAAAAAGGAGACATAATATAAGATAGGGATCAACAGTAGCAACATACAGAAAATGATGATGGAGCATCATAGATCTGAAAGCCCAACCCTGTTACATCAAGTTGTCCATGAAGATTAGGAAACGTTTCTCCTCTTGACATGCATATGTGAACCTGTTAACAGTAGAAGTACAAGCTCAGGTATCATTCACTAGATCGTATGACATCTGGAGACAGAATTTTCATTTCACAGAAAAACTTAATAACCAGTTGCAAGAATTGTAGATGCAGGGCATAATAGCAATTTGGAATAGTATACCTTATCCTAAACTAACCACCCAATACAACAAATATTATTTGTCCAAGTGAAAGCTTCACTTGTGCTGAGAAACTGAATCAGGATAAATTATGAGGTAATTTTAACAGCAGAATAATTATGTCTTTTTACATACAAAGCTAAAATACAATGTTAACATAATGACAAATTTTTGAGATAGCTGCTATTTGATAATAAAAGAAAATACGTGTTTGCACAAATAACTTAATCACATTGAAGAGCTTATCACATATAACTTTATTCATTTTACAACGCAAGCTATAAAGTTAAAGAAGTACCTCACCACTAGCTCTTCCTTTAGACCATGAAATTGGAAGGTCTAGTAATCGCTCAAAAAGCTACAAAATAAAGAAAGATATTAATTTCATCTGATTATCAAAAGTAAATCAAAAAAATACTTCACATTCTCAATGTACTAACAGGAACAAAGAGGTTTGCAACTTTCAAATTGGCATGCCATTTTTGCTCAATGATATCAACATAAACATCAGTGGACAACCATCCACCATCTTCAGATGTCGAATCTGATCTCCACATTTTACAATTTCCACTAAGCTGCACATGTACACGCCCATAGTGATTTTGAAACTTCACATGCCCACTGGCAACTTCCATTTCTCTATAAAAGAAACAACAACCACAACCCAATACTTGGAATAAGGAATCCCGCATCTGGAAGAAAATAAGCATAAGACATGGCTATCTATAAATGTGAGAAGGTATTTTCAATTAAAGAAGTGAGAGTACAGCCACTATCCTAAAAAGATATTCAGAATTAGAATGCTTTAACAAGGAGTGAAGAAATTCCAAGTAAAGCTTAGTAGCATAGGTTCCCATAAACACTAATCAACTATTTCTTGGTTTGTTAGTTATGAAAAAGCCTAGGCAGCAAATGAGAAATTAGATAAATCTTTCAAGTAAGAGCATGCATTACTACCTTGGTTCTGTATCACCATATGCAAGCAGCATAAGTTTACCGCCTTTAATATGTACAGAGTCAAGAACTACAGGAACCATTTTCTCTATGCCTGAAGTATTTTCTTCACCAATCTCGTCGACTATTTGTTCAAACCCCTTCCCAATCTCAGACTTCAGCCTTTGCCAAGGATTGACAAGTAAAAAGGACCATTCTTCTGCAAAGTTTTTAAAGGCAGAGGACAGGCCTAATTGTTCCAGAAAGCTAAGTGAACTTGAAGACTCAGCCTCAGTAAGACGAGAACTACTGGAAGCACCAGTTCCTTGACTATCTGAAATGTTACCTTCAGCAATCTCGACCTCCTTGGCCATTCTACCATCTGTTTTAATGGTATCATCAGCTCCAAGATATTCATCATATGTGTCGCAGTTCTCGGCGACTCTTTTTGCTCTGACATTTCTGGCTGATGTAAATTTATCCCTGGAGTTTGTAAATTTACAAATTTTATCCAGAGTGAAGAGAAATGGGTCTCGTGCGCTATCCATATGATTCCTAGATGGAATTTCTAAAATTGCTCTAGCAACAATATCAGTCTTCAGTGTGTTGTCCACCCCCAATAAATCCTTGTTTGTCAGTAAATCTTCACCAACTTCAACCTTTCTATCACCAACACTATGATCAGCCTTTATATCCTGAGACACAGCCCTCTCACCTCCTTTCAACTGGGTCAGTACAGGATATAAGCCACCCGCATCATCAGTGCTTCTTAAAGAAGAATCCATCTCATGAGAATCAAAGCATATGGGTCCAATGGTAGAGTTTGCTGATTTTATGAGTGATTTCCCTTCGAAAAACAAACGAGCTGCAGATGCACTGCGCTCGAGAAGTTGCCTTTTGGAAGCAATATCAATCGTAGATAAATCTCTACCATTGGCCTTCCTCTTATATTTATGCCTCATATACCCAGGCATTATCTTGGACCAGATGCTGGTTTCAAGGTTTGAAACTTTTGCACCAAATGATCTCTCTAAATCAGCATGCTTCAGATCATACTCTGCGCCAGCATCCATACAATGATGGTCTCTCCACTGCAATTTCTCATCTGCATAAGGGAAAGTATCTAGAGTCCCTAGCCTTTTCCTTGTCGGTAGAGCCATATGCTCCTTGAATGAGTCATCCTCGGGAAGGACGGAATCACACTCTGAAATTATATAACCATTCTCAGCAGCTACTTTAGCTGCTTCGTCTCTTTCCCTTTCCCAGCGAATCATGGCTTCCTCCCTCGCAAGCCTCCTTGTTCTTGTACGAGAATCAATTCCCTCTTCAGCAGACAAGTGTCTCTGGGAAATGCCCTCTGAAAAGGGAATCCCCAACCAAGTATAGTTCTTTTTTTGTGCTACCAATAAACTTGGACTGGACAAAATAGCATCAATAACTATTTTCCCCCTACTGAGGCTTGCAAAGGGACGAACACGTAGCTTGACAGTGGGAACCTCACCACAAGAGAACTCTTCACTGTGAGGCCCAACTGAACACGACTCCAAAGTAATGCTTAAAGGTGAGATTCTTCGAACCTTACCAAAATCAAACTCTCTCTGAAGATGGTCGCTCAGTAGAGCACAAACTGATGGCAGCAAATTAGTTTCGACATATACTTTTGCTTTTGACCGCCCATACCAAACCAATAAGCACAACCCAGATATCACGGAAAAAAAGATAGAACACCTGAACAGAAATAAACCCTCTTCCCACACTGGAGTCACAAATTTGACAAGTGTCTCATTTCGCACTATTGGCTCTCTGACAGTATTAATCATTCGACTACTCTGAAACTCCAGCTGCTTCCATAGTAACTCAGCATTCTTCCCGCAGAAGTGCTTAATTTTGTTTCCGTGGAAGACCCAATCAACTTTCTTGGCACATTTACATGATAGGGGATTTGAACCTTTCCTGGAGGGGTTTCGTGTAGCTGCCCTTTGGTAAGCATAATCTCGTTTTTTTCTAGCTTCAAACGTAGTGCACTTAAGTGGAACCCCAAGAAACGGGCTACGGAGTTCAAGACTCATTATCTTAAAGTAGAAGTGGACTCAATATCTCCTGGTTTCTAAAACTCATTTGCAGGGGACCAAGAGCGAGCCCTTAGTCCCCGCGGAAACACAATTTTAGTTTAAGTTACAACTCAAATCCAGCAAAGCAGCAAGGGAAACCTGATAGTCACATCAAACAAAACCCAATTCAAAAATCACATCTTTTACGACAAAATAAAAATAGAACCACATGAGTATGTCATAAGCAACTGAATAGAAGAGCCTCGAAAACAGATGAACGAGCATTCTTAATATCACTACCATAACCGTATCATTCAGCAGCTATCACACTCCTAATGAACTGACTAAGACCCGACAATTTCCAAAACCGATATGAATCCAGAAAACACATGAAAATGATGAGTATGCAACAACGCTATAAGCTCAAGCATATGAGATGCGGTGGCCACGGTCCTTGTTCATCGAATCTTGTAAAGAGCGTGGACTTAACCTGAGCAGAAAACAGCACCCACCGCGCAGCATGGTACGGCGATACGAAGACGAATTAGCAGATAAATTGGAGATTCCGTACCGCCACCTGCGTTCTATGAAGAAGAGTAGAGAAGAGAGATTAAGATTGCTTGGCGAATTCAATTTCGTCCCGCAAGGAAGAGAAACATAGATGCAGAAACAAAAGTAATGCTAATAAAATAATATTATTATATTCGTGAATAAAAAGAAAAATAAAAACTAAAGATTGTCTTGTTTATAGTATTTCAGTTGAGTGTTGCAGATGGATTGATGCGAAATGACCATTATAACATCATCATCATCATAATCCATTTACACCCATAAAATAATGTGGATCAAAATTTGTCACAATTTCATGAATTGGATATTTGGAAGCATATGCCTTTATGCATTAGGATATAGGAAATAAATCAAAAGATGTATTGAAATTTTTTATTGAATTTTATTTTATTAAAGAACTTCAAAATAAAAACTCTCTTATATTTAATTTTTTTCGAACTTATTCTCACTTTGGTTGGAATAGTAAAAGAGAATTATCATAATATTACAGAAAGAATTTAATTGTTGAACTAAAAAAGTGCTTGAATTTTCATAATTGACGAGTTATTTAAGAAAAATATCAAATAATTTGATGTACTAATTTGTCAGCTAGCATTACATGTACTGATCGTTTTTTTTAGAATGATATAATCTTTCTTAGTATTTAGTCAATATGTATTAAGGAATATTAATAGATATATTTGTTTACAAATTATATAATCATTATATTAAGCATAAATGTATGATAGTGATTCTGCATAATATCATATTATAATTGATCAAAATCTAAGGAGAGTACCAAATGCAGCAATTTATCATTTTAAACAAGAAAACATCTTTCGACATGTAAATTTCTATTTGAAGTTCTTCTACTACAAAACTAGAGGCATGAGCTCAGAATTTATTAACCACAAAAACCCATCTCCATTTTGATCAAAAGCTCCAAAGTCGATATCCCCTTTTACCGGATTGGCTGTTGGTTATAATGGTTCTTCTCCTTCTTTTTCGCGGCAGCGAGTTTCGCACTTCTTGCTGCAGCCTCCATTGCAGCAGCTCTTGCAGCGGCATCGACTTCCTTGCCCGATTTCTTTTTCTTTGCAGAAGCCACCTTCTTGAGCCGCTCCTTCACGTCAACAGCAGAGGCATCGCCCTCCACATGTTCGCTTCCAACACTTTGGTCTTGTTCATTAGGAGCAACGACGTCTGATGTATTGGGCTGGTCCTGAGATTCCTTTGCCTCTTTGGAGGCCTTGTCCTTCTTTTTCTTCTTCTTTGCACTCTTGGATTCAGCAGGCGCGCTATCTTTCTTTTCTGCAACTCCGTTATTTTGCTCGTCGTTACTGACATCTGCAAGAGATCAAAAATCAGAACTTTACTTTGTATTAATAGAAATTGACTGCACAGATATTGCAAGTTGCAATATTACATCATCAACGACGATCTATTTCTAGTACCTGTGGAGGGACAAGCTGAAGCCATTTTATTTGCACACGCACTAGGTGGCATGCTCCAAAATTGCACGAGAAATGACAAATGAAGAGCAAGCAAGAAAAAATTTGGGAACATACCAGTGCTAAAACAAGTTTCATGCTCGGATCAAATAGTTTCGCTAACAGAGATAGTAGGGACACCAATTACCATTTGTCTCGTATTCAGCTCTCTCTTTAGGGTTTACTCCAAAATCAGCTAAAATGGCCTCTAATTCAGCGAGCTCTTTTTTCCTTCTCTCTTTCTTAGAAAGCTGTCTCTCTGTCTCCTTAGGTGGCGGAGCAAGCTGCACAGGTGTTTCAACAATCGGTTCAGGGTGTTCTTGGACCTCTTTTTCATGATCAGGCTCCTCTTCTACATCATCATCAACTTCATCAAGGAGCTCGTCTTCACTCTCACTTTCCTGAATTTTGGATGGTATTTCACAATTAGATTCCCAATATCAAATTCGAGAGGACAAAAAGGGAAAAATGGGATCACTGACACACAATTCAACCCACATATATAATATTCACTAAAATACAGTACTCAACAAATATGCAATTTAAAAACTAAAAGAAGAATAAGAAGTCATGTATCAAGTCTAGACAGCCAGTGCATATCTATAGACAGGCTCTTGCAGAGAAAGAGCTGAGAATGTAAAAGAAATATTAGAATTAAGAGTGTGTAAGACAATATGCAAATTAGATGTAATCCAGTAGATGCCACACAAACAATACCCGAGCAAATGAACTTGATTTTCTTTTTCCAATTTCTTTATATGAAATGAAAATGATATCAGATAGCAAAGCATAAACATTTCTTAACACGAACAAACTAAATATACATATCTATAGAAATGATAAACCATGTTCTATCGCATAACAAGTTTTTCGACAAACTAATGCTTACTTCGAAAAGTTAAAACCACTCAAATCGCCAAACTAAATAGATATTAATCATAAGAAGCCAAGACACTACTACACTACTTGAAACCAATATTCAAGTGCGAAAAGCATGCTTTATACCTCCAAATGATGGTGTTTCTCGGTTTCATCCCCTTTATTCAAACCTGAGCTACCCCATATCGCCTGGGGAGGAGCAGTGGTGGCATAGTAATCATCGTCATCCTCATCATCCACATCTGCCCACGACTTCACTGTCAAAGGTGCTGGAGCCCAGAACACCGGCTTCTCCTCCTCCGCTTGCTTTGATTTCCCAGTCTTAGAAGAGCTCTTACTCCCCTTGGACGAACCTTTGTCTTTGTCGGATTTCTTCTTCTTCTTCAAAGTCTCCAGCGCCGCAAAAACATTGGTGTTACTCACGGTAAATGATCCCTCATCCCTCCTATTCCCACCTCCAACCATTTTCTACCCAGTGAATCAAAAAACCCTCGCTAACGAGATAAAGCTCAGATAATCACAAACAGACAAAACTACTATAATCACTCCCGGACAGCAAAACAACACCAAAATAACACGTAAATTGATAGAAACTCGAAAAGTACAATCCAAACTGCAGGTAAGTTATCAATATTTTTAATCGACTAATACAAAAACTTCCAGTTTGAATCTCGCAATTCTTATAGTCCCTAATCCAACAGGCGAAAATGCGATTGCAGAACGTATGATTATCACAAAATTAGGATTTCGGACAGGAATAGAGGCGCGCAGCTACTAGGGTTTGGTGCGTGAAATGCGTTACGCCCAGTGCCGAGAGAGTGCCGAGTATGGTCTGTGCTTCTATCTAAATACGTACGTTAATGCGTTACGATATAGATACACACAAAAAAGGAGAGAGATATACAAATACAGACACGCATACAGTGAGCGATAGGGAGACAGAGACGACGACTAAAGAAGAGGCCACGCGCTTGTGGTGCAGACAACGTGAGGGAGAAACGCATGAGTTACAATACTAGACTACTCTTTCTTTTCTAACATGTCATATTTGTGGATGTTGTTCGTATTTTTATTTTGTTTTTTTGCTCTCAATTAATTTTATTACATCCAAAAACAAATAGAGATACTGGTGAGCTATTCAAATCTAAAAAAAAAATTCATTCGTAACTCAACTCGACAATAAACGAGTTCAGATTTGAGTCTGAATCAAATAATATTCATTTTATTGAGTTTGCAAATATATTCCAAATCATTTATTCATGAGCATGTTATTCAATTATGTTCGCAAATCTTCAATCCCGCTATCAGTCAAATTAGAACACGAGCATAAATACATATACAAATCAACTATAATCTCCAAATATATTTTATACTCAAAATAGCCGTATTTTAGACGTCATTTCCACCTGTCCCCATATCTAAATCTACATTTATAGAAGAAAATATGCAAAAAGGAATTAGTAAAACAATCACGCATTATTATAAAATACAGATGCAGCTGATTGTGCCACAAACTACAATAATAGAATTATTTCCCATTACACTTGAGCTGGTGTTTTTCCCCTCAACGTCACCACCTTATAGTAAGAATACACATGAAGCTTGTGAAAAGTAGCGTCATCGATATACAATAAAGAATATACTACAAAATATTTCGAAAAATTATAGGACGGGCTTAACAATGTATGGCAGCATGATACGAGTCTCACTAGGCCACAAAGAATAGGAATATCATGAGGAAGAACATCAACACAAAGAATATCTTGATCATTAGCCACCGATTTGATGAGATGCTGTTGAGGTACTTGAGCAAAGCCCCCTGCGCTCCCTCCAAGTTTGCCAGTGTGTCTTCCATGTTTTCATCGATCCTATTAAGACACGATTTGTCGAGGTTCAAATGTGATGAAAAGGCGACATTTATGCATGGATTAAATATGTAAAAGATACTATGATCAGAAAGTATGAATGGTAGAAGAATAGCTAAACAATTAGTATGCATAATTAAGGACTTCTATTTTAATGGAGTAGTAACAACATTGAATTTATGTAGTTCATGCTACCTGATAGCAATCTCTCCTTGCTGAGATACCAAGGTAGCTAACTGATTGAAGATATTGCCCAACTCATGAATTGTTGACTCCACGTTTTGAAGAGCCTCTGCTCGACTCTGCATGTAGCTGTCCTGTATGGGAACAATTTGTTGTTGCTGTTGATTTTGTTGCTGCTGCAGCAAAGGCTGTGACTCCCCATCCACTTCATTCCTGTTTAATGAAGTCACACAAAAATAAGCTCTGCTGGTATACTAATCAGTTCACATCTGGGAAAATCAGTTAAATTCAAGTTGTTTCGCTCAATATAAGTCATAAAAGTCATCTGACCAGAACAACACTGTGAACCTCTATTAAGTATTAACTATCTAAACCTCACTATGTACTTCGGCAGAAAAAAAAAATATATTAAAATGGAAGACCTAAGATAAAAGAAGCTATGTAAATCATGGAGATGGTAACTGACTGAACAAAATCATATGGGTGCTTACTTGGGAAATAACTGAGATGAGGTTTGGGTGCCATTAGACCATGGAAGAGGTGTGGCAGCTGAGTTACTAGTTGAAGCCTTTGCTGCCAAAGGACGTTGGCGAACAAAGGGATTTGCATTACTCTTGGAAGCAGAAGAGGAAAACAACTGTCTTCTGTTGTCATGAACTTTGAGGTTCTGTTGAAAACCATGAAACACAGATTGTATTAGTAGCTATCCAGGAATATAAAGGTTAATGGTGGAGGAATAAGTACTGGGCATCAAGCTCTGGTGGGTTCACCTCTGTTCGCATGGTTAACACTTCCTTGAACTCCTTTGTCGTGCTCATCAAACGATTCTTTAAATCATCAACAACTGTGGTAGAATGAGTAGTCGTATCACTGGAAGTATGATCATTACGTGAATTGCAGTGAAACTGGAGATCAACTACAGCAGAATTAAGAGCCGTTATATCTTGCTTTATGACTGCAGTGAGTTCTTGGATTTCCATCGTAGGATCATCAAAAACTGATGTCCTTTTTGCCACTGCGATAGAAAGAAACATTGCATTAACAAAAAAAACATAGGTTGGCAGATAAATATTAGGAAGAGCAGGCATAGTACAATGTCTTCAGCTGATAATGTATCTAAATCTTATCTAATACTTAGTCAAGAAGAACACAAGTTACACAACCATACTCCATGAAAATTAGCAACCAATGATCTCTTATAATTTGCTTATACAAGCATCTAGAGCTTTTGAACATCATTAAAATGAAACAAAAAGTCTTACTCCCCCAAGAGTAATATCGACCTATGGGCAAATATGCATTTTGTACAATTTAACAAATGATCCGAGAAAAAGCTTGTATGATTAACTAAAGATACAAAACACCGCCGACAAGCAATCCTCACGGATCCCGCAAATAGTTTATCAACAAACAACACATTACTCAAAAACAAACGGCGCTGAAGTTACCGGCTCCCCTTCCAACATCTACTAACTCAACTCAGACGCGACAAAAATCCCGATCGAACAGACAACAGAATACATGCAATTCAGTCAATATACATTAGATAACTTCCCTAATATCGTAAATGCAAAACCCTGATCAGCACAATAAGCTACAAAAACAGGCAATGTATCAAGATATAGCACGATAAATCACGATAAAAAAAACATATATTAACAAATGACTCACGTTTTGCAAGCTTAGCTAGCTTCTGCGACGTCTGATGAATCCCAAACCCAATTTTGGATGCCCTCCGATTGAACTCCGATTGCATCGCCACCGCCGACCGCGGCAACTCCTCCCGCTTGGATCCGCTGCTGCTGGGCCCATTCTGCAGTGAGACTGACTTCTTCACCCTCTCCGCGATCCCTAAAAACTCCTGAGTCCGATCCCTAATCGAAGCATTGCTCTTCACGAACATGTTGCCGGATCAAATTCTTAAAACCTCTATAACATAAATGCTCGGATAATTGAGCTTCAATCAAGAGATCGAAAAACAGGAATTTCGGAAATTCTAGCTCGGATCCTTAAACCCCGTAATTGGTGAAAAGGAACGCAATTAGCGAAACCCTAGATCTACGAGGAGATGGTGAAATTCAATGGAGATTGGAGAGTATGAGAACTAAAAATGATTTATAATTATGCTTGTAAATGAATTTTCTATATCGGACTGTATATTGGTGTTGCAAGCGTTCCTCATGTATGTTTATTTCCTTTTAATTTCCACGTTTATTGTAATAAGGTGAAATGCAATTTCTCACAGCCTACCTCAAAATCGGGGTTGCATTGATTGATTTATTTTTTTCTGTAGTTTTTTTTTTATATAATCCACCACATGTATTATGGAGTTTTATAAAAATACTTACAGCGGCGACTCCAAAATTTAATTTGATTAAAGAATAAAAAATAAATTTTACATATAAACAAATAAAAATAATAGATAATCTAAACAAAACTAAATTTGGATTGGAAAAAAAAAAATCAAATCAAATTAACCTAATTATAATAATTAAGTTTATTTTAATTGATTCGATTTGTCCGAATATTTTATTTCATAATTAATTTTGTTCGATTTTTTAATACTTATCTATTAAATATAGTCATATATATATGTGTATATTTAATATTTTATATGTGTCAAAAATAAATTTTTGTCAATTTTAGAACGTTTGAAATACAAAATTATAATATAGAATGTTCTGTTTATTCTCAATATCTTTCAAGTTTCAAATGATCGTAAATATTGCATTGTATATTCATATATTATAATTTTAGTTGTTGTAAATCTAATATAATGTTTTAGTATTACATTTAGTTTTCTACTTAATGTTTAAACTTATGAAAGATAACTAAAGAAAATAATTAGGTTTTGTAGTTTTTCTGTTTAATTTTGTCTAAATCTCTAACTAACTAAATTTAAAATTTAATTAAAAAATAAAATAAAATTAAACCAACTAAACAAAAAATTGAAATGAATGTATTATTTCGATTCATTTTTCAAATTTGGTTAATTTTGTTGTCTCATATATATATATATATATATATATATATAAGTCGCGTAGCGCAAATTCCCGACGAAACTCTATAGTGCAAGCTTAGCCTCTCTGTTGAGGTCTTCACATTCCAGTTTTGCAACTCCCTGATGCAACACTCTCATCTAAACTTAGACTCCCAAACAACGAGCTTTTACCCGAACTTTTGCATTGAAATACGCTTTTATACTTAATGTATTGTTTATCGTTTTGAGTTTTATCGTATCATTGCAAAAAAAAAATCAATTTTGTATAAATTAAATTATTGATATTGTGGTTGCTTTCAATTTTTTTGTATACAAACAAATATATTTATTATTTATATGTTGCTTTTGACTTATTGAACCGATCAATAAGATAAAAATGATCACGCATCCGTAGTTGATGGGGTTAATTATAATGCAAACGATGTAACATGTATCAAGTCTAACCTCAACATTTATATATAAATATTTATGTTGTAATCTAAATATTGTTATTATTAATATGAACGTTCACAAAGTAATTTATACTTAATTTTTTATTTTAGCAACTATTTTTTAACTTTTATCATTCAAATGAACTAAATTCATATCACTCATGTGAGTAGGGGTGTCAACCGGTCCGGTACCGGTTAACCGGAACCGGTTAACCGGTTAACCGGTACCGGAAAAGTCCCAATTTGAGGAACCGATACCGGAACCGGTTACCGACCGGTTCGGTACCGGTTAACCGGTAGAACCGGTTAAGGTACCGGTTTTTTTTATTTTTTTATTTTAAAATATTTTTTTAATTATTTTTAAATTATATTAATTTAAAAAATAATAATTAAATATAAATATAATATAATTTAATTTTATAAATATTTTATAATATATAAAATAATTTTATAAAAAATATAAAACATAAAATAAATATATAAAATATATATTTTTAATATTTAATTTTATAAAACCGGTACCCGGTTCGGTACCTGTTACCCGGGTACCGGAAATTTTTTAAAACTTAGAACCGGGAACCGGCTTATTTCCCGAAAAACCGGTTCCCGGTTCCCGGTCCGGTACCGGTTCGGTACCGGTTCTTCCCGAGAACCGGTTACCGTTTGACACCCCTACATGTGAGACCCAATCTTCACTAATTATACATCAACAACTAAAGTCAAAGTAATTTATTAAAACTCATGCGGAATAAAAGTAAAAAATTAATTGATGAACGAAAAGAGTAATAAATATAAATTAATAGATATTTAAAAAAGATGTACGAGCAAATAAATTGTAAATTGAAAATTTACCTATATTTAAAAATATATCAAACATTAAACTTTTAAATGTATATTAAAATAAAGCAAATATGTATTTTTAATATATTAAAAATTAAATAAAATATTATCCAGCCTAAACCGGTCCGACTCTTGTGAGTCACTTGGGTCTGATTCCAAGCCCAATTGGACTAAAAGCGTAGATGCAGCCCAATCCAAACATTCTCTAGCATACACTAGCCCAATCCACTCGAGGGTATAATCGACCTTTCCGCCCAATCACCACATAAAAAAACCCTAGCGCAATATTCCTCTCACTCGATACATATTTAGAGCTCGCAGCTCTTTCTTCACACAGACATTTGCTGCCGCCGCGCCTCCACCGCTATCCACCGCGTCGCCATGGTTAGTGCTTGTTATGTACTTCTGATTCATCGCAAAACATGTATTTTGCATTCGATTCTCGATTGACATGTCTAATTTTGCAAGTGTTTATTAATGTGTAGGCTGCAGAGAAGAAATTGTCGAACCCCATGAGGGAGATTAAGGTGCAGAAGTTGGTCCTTAACATCTCCGTTGGAGAGAGCGGAGATCGTCTCACCAGAGCTGCTAAGGTTCCGCCGCGGCTCGGATTTATTTTTGTAATTTTTTTACGTGATTTGATGGTTTTGGATTTGACTGTTTTCATTTTTCTACAGGTGTTGGAGCAACTCAGTGGCCAATCTCCCGTTTTCTCGAAAGGTAAATCTATTATATACATACATATTTGTGTTTTCATTATGACTTAAGCTCGTAAATTGATGCAGAAGCCTGCACATGTTTATTTATTCCTAGTTTTAGCAGCTCGAGTAAGCAAGAATAATTATTTTATGTGCACGATTTAGTAACATTAGCTGCCATATCATTCTAGCTTAGTAATCTGTTAAATTAAGATAAGCTTTAACTGAATATCGAAGCCCTTACTTACGGTGAAGTGTTTTTTCTCATAAATAAAGCATGGATATCTGTTGAAGTGTGGATAAATTTTAGCTTATGTACATGTCAGTATCTAGATTTTACATCTTCTCAAGGATGAATTAGTTCCTTATTGATAGGAAACCAAACAAAGCATATTCTCTCACTGATTCATGGAGTTCACTGTTCACGGACTAGCTATTAATTGTATCTACCTTTAACTTGTTCATTAGAAGATAATAATGTACTGATTACTTATGTAGACAGTAGTTGATTTGGTCATCTCATGTTTGCAGCAAGATACACTGTGCGATCCTTTGGGATCAGGCGTAATGAAAAAATTGCTTGCTATGTCACCGTGAGAGGTGACAAGGCAATGCAGCTCCTGGAGAGTGGCTTGAAGGTCAAGGAGTATGAATTGTTGAGGAGGAACTTTAGTGAAACTGGATGCTTTGGTTTCGGTATTCAGGAGCACATTGATCTTGGAATCAAGTAAGCAAATACTTGACACGAACTCAATATATTTTTAGCTAAGCCTTTTTTTTCTACAGCAAAAGAAATCATACTTGACCTATTGGCATGATTATTGAATTTATTTGATACCTCATCTAGTTGTCTTGTAATCTATATACTTTACTTAATTGATGTTTAGGTATGACCCTTCTACTGGTATTTATGGAATGGACTTTTACGTCGTATTGGAACGCCCTGGCTATCGCGTTGGACGCCGTCGTAGGTGCAAGTCCCGTGTCGGAATCCAACACAGAGTCACCAAGGATGATGCCATGAAGTGGTTCCAGGTGAAATATGAAGGTGTTATCCTGAACAAGGCGTCCAACATTGGAACTTAGATTGAGAGCATTTTCTGGTCCCTTGAATATCTGTGGTTTTGCTTGTTTTATCTATTTTTGCTCAGAGTTTTGTAGAATTTCATCAGCAGACAAGTCTAAAACTTCAATTTCTTATATTTTCGGTGAGAGATCAAAGTTTCTTATGCTTATGAATTTTGGTACTTTTGTTACATGTTCTTTGATATCTCAATAGAAGTTGCCTTAACATCATTTACTTTTATGTGTAGATTCAAATAGGTTTTTCTTTGGCGTTTCTATGCGTTTCTTTAGTTTTTGATTTTGAGTTGAGCCAAAAATTTATTTGTGTATTTAGTTTTATATTAACATATTTAACATGTAATTAATCTATTTTGATACATATTTGATAATTTAAATAACATATCAAAATATACTTTTTACACCTTATTTTAGAAGTCCATGAATTATACATTAATAATAATATTTGAATTATAATTTATGTTTTAAGTATATAAATTCAGGTTGGACTTAAACGAATTGAGCCTGAAAATTAGTCAAATCCAATTAGGGGGGATCTAGGGGTGTCAAGTACGCCCATCGGAAAATTAGAAAAAAATGTTTTTGCTGTCTATAAATTTTCTGCAGAACACCTGTCACCACAAGAATGGTTTTCCAGTAATGCTCAAGTCTAATTCGCCACATAATTTGGTTGAGTTTGGATAACTGTTAATTTTCAACACGACATGATAATCAATACAAATTGACACGATATTAATGAGTTCGGGTTGTTATCAGAAAAACTCAATAAAAACATGAAATTTTCAGATTGAATTTAGGTTGGATTCTTAAGATGTATTCTGTCCGTTCCGTTATTGTTGTCCTCTGAGGAGTATAAAATTGTGGCCTAGTAAACCCTCATGATCTAAGCCGTCCATATTGAGAATCGACGGATGCTATTTGACAATTTGTACTCTGTCTCGAACGAACTAAACCCTCTGCTCACTTTTTTCTGCCATCTCACTCATAAATCATACTCCCTCTGTTTTTTTATATGTGGCCACATTACCACTTTGGGATGTTCACTTAAAAGTGGCACCTTTCCTTTTTTGGCAAAATATTAGTCTCATTAATTATCCCATTAGCCAAATGTTGACTCAATTAGGGTTTAGTCTAACCCATTCATTATCTATCGATTCTATCCTTCCCTCCCTACACAACAGCCGTAAATTCTCTCTCCCCGAACCCTAATTCACCATCCTCCTTCGATCGGCTCAAAATCTGCAGCGGCGAACGTCGATCGGTCCAGTCACCCTCTTCCTTCGACTCACAAGGGGAGGATCCACGCTACCCCCTCGCCTCAATAATGAGTGAGAGAGGTGAGATGGCTGGTGGCGTCGCCTCTCCCAATCTGGAGGCTGAAAACTCTCTCCTTGGCCTGTCCTCTCTACCCCCATGGTCTCTTACTCCAGTGTAGAGCGACGAGTCTTTCGTCCTCCCCTCTCTACCCCCATGGCCTTTTATTCCCCTTCCAGAGGCATCTCCGGTGGATAGCGAAGAGTCTTTCGTCCTCCCCTCTCTACCCCCATGACCTTTTACTCCCCTTCCGTTTGAGAGGGACGAGTCTTTCGTCCTCTTAGCAGATCCAGTGGTGAAGAAGAGACACATGGAGGTAGGGCTGATCTCGGCGCCGCTGTCTGCTGATGAAGTCGTAGGGGGTGATGATGATGATTTAGATCTGGTTGAGATAGCCAAACTCCGAGGTTGGAAAGGTCCGATGGATCTTAACACTCTACGGATGCTGAA